>VZTF01002170.1:141979-191767 GCA_013397755.1 Cnemophilus loriae
TTTTTTTTTAAACTAGCCAGGTGGCAACCTTATTGTTCTGCCAATTTACAAAGCTGGATTGAGGAACCAGCTGAGATCTCTCAGCCAGAAAGCCACATTGGCAGCTTTTGGCACCTGTTCCTGGTCGACCGCTGGCAGAGGGAGCACTCTTGAACTTGTGAGAGAGTGTCCTGATTACAGTAAGCAGCTCTGCAAAAATACCACATTGCATCAAGTGGTGTCTGGTCCTAGAAGCCCTCAAGGTCAGCTGAGGGGAAAAGATAACTTTTTCTCTCTGCAGGTTTAAATGTCCATTTTATTCTTTTTCTCCAGAAAAAAAACAACCCATTGTTTAACTATTCATATTTTTTATTATGATTTCTGCTGTTCTTCCTTCATTTCTGAATGTACACATACATGGCACTCGGCTGTGTTATCCAGCAGTTCCAAGCTTGACTTAACCCACCTGCTGCCACGTGAATGTTGTTATCAATGCCATCCCATGGAAGTCACTGTTTCTACAGTCACCTTTCTAAAACACTGCTCATAATGGTAGAATTCACCAAGAGGAGAGTGGCAATACTGCAAGATAAATGGATTTCCTAGTTTTATATCTGGATGAAAATAAAATTAACATTTAAAGATAATTATTATGCATTTCTGTCTCCCGTCACAGAAAGATCCTGCTGTTTTGTCTTTTGCAGTTCCACACCCTCTCCTACTGATGCTACACACAAAGCATTTCACCATTAATTCCATTTCTTTCTCAAATCCTAAATGCAACTAGCTTTAATTTAACCAAAGTTTTGTATTATTTGATTTTCTCAGTTCAGTAGTTTACTGCAGTTATCCTATTCAGATCAGAAGTACTAATATTATTGGGTTGAAAGCTGCCAATGGCATGTCTGTTTGATGTATAAGCTTTCAAAGCCTCCTCAAGGAAACTGTGCAGTCTTTTAGTTCTGAAAATTAAATCTCTAAGGGCCTTGACAAATTTGATATACCAGTGGAAGGCATCATCTAAGGTATGGTTTAGATTTAGATCTATGTTTATACTGATTAAAGTTTTGATATTCATACTAGTCTTTATGTCTTTGAATTATTCATATATATATACATATATATAAGATGCACGCAATGATCTGCTTTGTTTCGAACATCTTCAGAAGGCTGTACACAACTATGCATTTCTATTTAGTTGAAAAGCCACCACCTTATGAGGGAATTGATCTCTCCTCTCTCCTTCTTTTCCCCAAAGTCTCAGACCTATAAGGGCTCATATTCTTATATTTACTCCTTACAAACTTTTCATTTTGGGGTCCATAAAATTTGTGTCTCTTTATCTCAGTGGAAGCAAGATCTTGTCTGTTTGCT
The DNA here is from genome assembly GCA_013397755.1 of Cnemophilus loriae. NCBI lineage: Eukaryota > Metazoa > Chordata > Aves > Passeriformes > Corvidae > Cnemophilus > Cnemophilus loriae. The sequence continues at coordinate 143,333 of VZTF01002170.1, forward strand.
CATCCTCATGGCTTGCACTTCTTTAACCCATCTGTTAGGTGGTTTGTAAGAGATCTACACCTACCAAACTCTGCTTGTGGTAAGCTACATTTTCCTGGTTTGCTCTTTCTGAGTCTGTGGTTTATTAAAAGCCTTTCAGTGCCCAGGGGTAGTAACATCAGTGGCTCAGATTAATTCTTTTTGGTCTTTAGCCAATCAAACAGCTAATTTTGTCACTTGGCTAATTTAGTGATGTGCCAGCAAAATCCATAATTACATCTAAAAGTATTTGTACTTCTTTTGCTTGCTAAGCTAAGGTGACTCCATGAATACCATGTATTCCTTCTGCCCTTCAGTCCAGAGGAACATATTTAATAAAAATGATGAAGTGGAATCTATCATCTATTCATTTAAAGCTTTTATTGCTTTTGTGTTTTCTTAGCAGGACACTAGGCCATATCCTACTTTGAGTTACTCAGGAAAGGATTTTTTCCCCCCCTAGTTAGGAAATACAGCTAGCAAGCAGACTGTTTTAGACAGAATTCAAAATCCAGCTGAGTTAAATCTCTCTTAAATGGGGGGAGAACATGCCTTTACATGTGGTGGCTTTACTGAGACGTGATACTTTGTGAATTCGATGTTCTTCACAGGAGAAAGTATGATTTAAGACATGTTTTACTAAGCTTTCCCCTATTTTTAAATGAGTAAAAGTTTCCAATAAAATCTTCCATCAAAACAAAGAAATGTCATTTCCATACAGAACCTTTTTTGGAAGACAGGATTTAAAAGGCCACAGCCCAACTATGAACCTCATTAGAGTGCCTGTTTCACATCAGATTCACCACCCTCCCATCCAACCGCCATCTTCACCAAAAATGGTTGCATATAGGACAGAGATATTTCCCCAAACATCATTGTCGCAGGCTTTCCAATTGAAAGTGTTCGATACAAACTTAGCAGTCAGTAAATGAGGAGCCTGGATGTTTGCTAAAATGCTCCATGAATTCCTTAAGACATGACTGAACTGCTCAGCACTTTGAGCTGGCATCTGTCAACTTCTAGTAATCAAAACCAAACCTCCAAAAACATTCAACTGCTTAACACAGAGAAAACATGCCAATATCTGGTGGCTTTTTTCTTTCCTTTGCTGCTCTGTGGATGATAATTCCTCTTTGCCCTTCTTAGTAAGTGCAAGCCTAAATGAGAGAGGCAGGCAAAAAAAAGAAGAGTGTCTGGGGAGGAACGACTGGCACGGAAGATCCCGTGGCACGAGCCAGGAAAGCACAGTACCTCGGGCTGAAGCCAGAAGCAGCAGGTTTGGTACAGAATTAATCCCTGAGTACCTTCTGCTGCCACTGGAAGTATTATGAAAGTGCTAAGGGCTGCACATGTTCACAGGCTGCTTCCCCAGCTGCTTTGGGATTAGAACCTAGCTCCAAAACACACGGGATGCTCAAGTGTGCTATGTCCACATCTGCAAAGAGCACTGGGGGCTCGTGTTGGTCTGCCTGGGGGGCTGGAAAGCATCGCTCCTTAGCCAGCATCTGGGGGAGTGGAGCAGAGAGAGCTTGTGGCTTGTCAGGGGTTTGGCAGCCTGTCATGGGGAGGGAGAGGAGGGGTGAAAAAGGCCCCATAGAAGAGGGAAGCAGAAATAACGACCAGCAGAGGAGTATAGAGGAGGACAGAAAAGCACCTAGAGTGTGAAAAGGAAGAGCTCCTACTTGTTTACATTGCTGACTCTGACTCGATTTGGAAGCTTAGCTGTCATTATGAGAATTGGATCAGAAACAATTTTGGAAGATGATGATATTTACTTGCCAAGCCATTCCCTATCGCTTACTCTCAGTGCCAGCTCCCTCAGCTCTCAGAAATAGCCTTCTCTAATTTTCTTTAGGCTGGAAGCAAATACCAATTCAATACAAGTCGTGGGTTCTCAGCACTTTTAAGGAGTAAGTATTAGGTACATGCTGAACTTAAAAACTGACACATAAGTCAAGATGGTTTGTTTCAGTATTCTGCCTTCTCTGGAAAACAAATTGTTGTAATACAAAACCGTGCATCTCACTTTGATAGTTTATTTTATTTATCCATGCTGATGCTCCAGGTAGTTCTATTAGGCAGAATTTGACACAGGTTTTTATGGCACATCATTTCTGGCGGAGCTGTGATTGAAGTGACACAGCAGGCTTCCTAAGTACTCACTGAGGTACACAGACTTCACACAAACTGATTGTGAGCACAGGTACGGAGACATTTTCAGTGACACCAGAAGCATTCATCCTCTTTTAGCCAAGCCTTGTGAGCTTCCCCTTTCTGATTCTGCCAATTAGAGGTGCTATCCGTGTGCCTTTGTATGCTCATCACTAGAGATTCAGATTGTCATCACAGCAACAGTAGTGCTAATGTCAAGCAAGTACATAAGTAAACAAATCCAGCGGAGCCTTTATGGGTATGGTTTATACTGCAAACAAGCCTGCAAACTGAGTGGATATTCTCACTGTTGCTAATTGTTTTCTGTCTTGAAATCTTTACATTATTCATATAACCTGTTTGTTACTGCAGCAAGTGGCTGTATCTACAGATGATCATAACAGTGCCTGTGGTCAGTGGAATTTACAGGATTTTACTGGTAGGGAATCAGCATGAGATTTTATCACAGAGTGTTGACAGATTTACCATGGCAGAACCCCTATGCATTACAAGCCTCTAAAAGCAGAGGGGAATATATGCAATACTATTAGGATCTCAGCATATTGACTAAGGGATATATTTAGCCCTAAAAGATATTTCAGTCTTTAATCTTAAGTACATGTTTTAGCGCTTAGCCCTACTGTCTTCAACAGCCCTGAGTCATGTATTTAAGCAAATACCTTGATTAGTACAGTCCTATGCTATGTCAGGCACCTGAACTAATCACAGCTCCTCCAATTAAATTAATGCACTAGGTAAATGGCACTTACCTTTATGAACATAACGAATATACTAAGCAATGCGTACTGGAAATAATAACTGTCTAGCAAACATAGTCTGTGGGACAACTTGGGAATGAAGTCTCACATTTCTGTAACATACACACTGTTGCTTTTTGGTTTTATTCATGTTCTTCGAAGTACATTATATACTGGGTAGGATAAACATACATCTGGGAATGGCATTTGTCAGGTCAGAAAGGACAATAAGAAAAAGGAAGTTCTATTGCCAGTGCAATAGTTCATGTAATAACTGTAAACAAATCTAAATCACAGACAAGGTGTAACAAAAAACAAGGAGGAAAATGAACTGTACATTAACCATTTCTCCAAGGAAGAACAATGCTTTTATCTTTCCCCACATTTTCCATGTTGACATCAACACACCATTTTCCAGATATCAATGGTTTTCTTTTTTCTACATTCAAAAGCTTCACTGGATTTACACTTTTGATATAATTTATGCAAAAAACATTTCTCCAATAGTCAATATATTTTACCTCTGGCATAAGGAAATTATCTAAACCTGAGTATTTCAAACTATAATATAATCAATGAATATTCAGGCACAATATTTTAAGGAGTCTAATTAGGGTCTTCTAATCATACTTTATCGCTACCACCCAAGCCCTGCCAACTAGCATTAATGAAACTCAGATTTCAGATGGTTTACTACCAACACTGGAGTATGCAGGAATTAATTACCACAAGTAGCCTACCCACGCAAGTATTCTGAAATGCATCAGTAAACTTCTAGTCCAGCAGGATTCCGTATTTTCACTGTCCCAGTGGAGTCAATGGAAAGTAGTCTTCAGGATGTTTATCTTAATTTTATCCACCTTCGCTTTTTTTTTTCTTTTTGTGAATTTTAACTTTATGTTTCCTTTCCCTCTGCTATATTCATTTGTATTCTATGAGATCTGTTCCCCTATCTATTTCCTTCCCAGGTCAGTAGCTTGATGCTGTAGTAATAGCTCACGAAACCTGACATAAACCGAGAGAACTTTATAAAAACCAAAAGACAAATCTTTATGGTTCCAATTTGGGGTTTGAGTTGACAACGCCAGTTGTACTTCAGGATTTTCTTTTACAACTTCCTTAATCTCTCGCTTTCTTTCCCTCCCCCGCCCCACTTCTCCTTTTTCAGTCTTGTTATTCTGTCTCCCAGCACCTTGATTATTTCACTTTCCTTTTTCTTTCCTCCCTCTGCTCCAATGCCTTTCATCTCTCCTAAACCATCTTGCAGTTCCCCAGTCCAATTCTACCCCTCACTGTTCTAACCCTACTCTGTCACTAACCTTTTCCCTCATCTTGCTTTCACAGTCTCTTTGACTCTATCTATGCACTTTAGAATATTTTCTTGCCATCACTCAGTCAGCCTTCAGGCAGTATGTATCACTCGGCATCCAGCTTAGCAGATAGCACCTTAGGTGGCTAATTCTGCAAAAGGGGATATATTTCCTACTCATCATCAAAATCCCAGTAACTGGGATGCTTTCCACTGCAAAAGTGACGATAGAGGCTCTGTTAGAGACAGCGGAAGAATTTAGTGGTTTGTTTGGTTTCCTGAACAAAACAAATCTCATTTAATAGTTCTGATAAATCATACAAAGATAAAATATGCAAGTACTTTATGGGAATCAAAGACTTTACTTGCAGGTAAAAGCCAGAGATGTGTACGTCTGTGGCCTCATTTTACTTATTTTGTAGCCTTTTTCTACTCTAATAAAGAACAAGCATGAAACCATATTCCGCCGGAAAGATCATGAGCAAAGAAAAGAGAGAAGAAAAAAAGAAGATACAAATGTAAGATCAGCGAAATAATAAAATAATTTAAAAATATCTGTTGCTTGCATGCAAAGGGATCCTCTAGATACGAACACAGTAAAAGAGAACTACGGTGGCTCTCCAAAAGGGAACAAAAGGAAAAACCTGAGGAAAGACAAAATAAAACTGCTGCTCCTGCACAAAGGGAAGTAGTACAGCACCCCACCCTTCCAGTAACTGAAGGTTCACCAAATCAATTACCTCTAGCTGAAAGAGGCCAAGACCTGGGGCTAAATTAACCTACCCAACTCCCAGATGGGGGCTGTAGAACAACCTGTAACTGCTGGTGTGTCCAGAGAGACCAAAGACATCCAAGGCAGCTAGTAGTTCTATTTCCTCTGCCTCTTCAAGTGGCCATGGTATTCTTTATTTTCTGTCTTAAACTGTTGGGTAGCAGGTGGTATGTACTGTTAAGCTGTTGTCACATCTCATCCCGGAGCTGCTGGTATTTCACTGACTGATAAAGTGTGACCCTTTAATTCAGAACTTCAGGGACAAGTATTGATAGCACTTTATCCTATTAGGCAATCTACCACTCAGAAGAAGATACCGTTCATTATAAATAAGGTTATCAGAATCTAGCCCACAGAGTAGTGAGGTAAAACACATTACTATACTACAAGTGTTAGTTCTATTATCGGTTTTGCTATGCAGGTATTGACAGGTTGCTGTGATAACACAAGAAGTCCAGCACTTGACAAGAGCAAACAAGAATTACAGAGTAGGTGCATACTGCTATCACAGGGGTGAAGGGAACATGTCTGCAAAGAATTCAGGTAGAATCTTTCTGTTGTTGGTAGAGATAAAGTCTTCAAAATGACAGAAAATAATTGCCTAATAAAGAGTTATAGTACTGCCCTAAGCTGCAGAATGAAACACTTATTTTTATGTAGCTCCTCGTCTTTAGAATCTTAAATCCTCTGCTGTTCTCTCATCTTTCCCTTGATCTTTGAAGACTTTTCCCTGTATATTTAACAAGTATTTTTTGTTTGTTTTCTCTCCCCCCAGTGCTTTGCCTACGATGCCTCTCTGTGCCTCTCTTCTGCAGTGCTTTTACCTTTCTGACTGTAACATCGCATCATGGGCCAGCTCATTGCAGGCATCTGTTACCCAGCGCAGCTGACACATTAACCTACAAACGCCCCCCGCGCTCTCCATTATTCTCACAGGTCAGCACAGTTCATTGGTATCCCGTGATAGATGATGCAAAAGGAGAGGAGATTAGAGCATCAGGAGACAGGAGAATGACTCTGAATCTGATTAGTTTAGGCAGAAGGGATTTCATGTAATCCTAAGATGCAGCTGTAGTATAAAACGAGAGATACTTCTCCATGTCTGTCATAGTGACTGCAGAATCCCAGATGAGCAGAGACACTGTGGGCGGTTGCTCATTTAATTAACCTGTCCTGACTATCAGGTTCCAGGGTCTAATGTCATTTGATAGAGTTTTCACTTTGCTTCTTAGATGAGATCACCCATGGAGACAGTGTGTAGGCTGGATCTAAGCTGTATTTCACATGCGAGCCCAAATGCAGCTCACCTCCAAAATAGCTTGCGTATCTCTGTTTATCCAGAGTGCAGCAATGGAGAAGTGAAAGCTCAAGCTTTTTCTCTCTCCTATTCTATTATATATTGTGTCTTTTAAAATTAAGAACACTACAAGTAACAGATTTGCAATATAGTTGTTGTTTGCCTTATCTCCATGAGAGAGCTTTTTTTCTCTATTTTACTGATTAGAAAAAAAGAAAACAATGCAGCTGAATGAAGCAAACAAAATAGACAATTTAGTCTACAAATTTTACCCTAACTTACTCAATGTTTATTTTCTGCTTTTAGAATACTGATAAGAGGATAATGATTTCTTGAGTATATTCATTATCACCCCTCTGGGTCATTTCTTAGAGTATTTAAAATTCACTATTCACTCTGTACAGTTTGCCACTGGTCAGTCAAAGCACACAGCGCCTTGTCTGTTCTCTGACTAGTAGATGGAAAAGAAGAAAAAAATTTTTGGGGATGTCAAAAAATTTAGTTTTGCACATGGTAATGCCCACTTGGTAAATTCTTTCTACAGCTACTCGTGAAAATAACATTTCTGTCACAAAGATAGTTGATGAGAGCCTAATAATGGGAACCAAAATGCATTAGTTTTTGAAGAAATAGTCTCTGAAAGTGATATTCAATATTGCTCCAAATTAAGAAAACAAACTATCCATGGTATTCAAGGGAGAGGTCTGGCTCTGGCTAACAATGTTCTGTGATAAAGGCAATCATTATAGCTGATTGCCAACCAAGCACCAAATTTTCCCAATGATTGCTTAGTGAGCTAAATGTGGATTACTGACTATTCAGAAGGTTTGAGGTGGCTTTTGTTGTCACACACAAAAAATATTAGAAAGATTACAATAGGCATTGGAAACTTGCCAGTCAGCCTTTTTGTGTCTTACTATGCTTTGCTAGGGATTTCTACTTTAACCCCTGCAAAAAGAGAAGACAAAATGCGAAGTTATGTGAACACAGGAGCACAGTAAGGAGCAAGAAGGTCATAGATTCATGAAGGCTACAGAGAAAATCTTTAAAATCTGAATAATACAATTCTGGGCTCATTGATTTTAATGGAGTTTGGATCACGCCATTATTTCTGTTGTGACAATGTCTGTATAATATATTCATTTTTACAATCACGACAGTGAGTTACTCTTTGATAAGTGCTTCTAATTTTAAAGGGAAAAAAATATGTCAGTAATTAAAGATTATCTCTTGGCATTAATTTTATGAAGTGTGCCATAAAACTCTTTTTCAAATTAAAAGAGAAAATCTAGGCCAATGGAGTGCCAGTGAAGAACTTGATATGAGTTAACAACCCTGCCGAAAGACGAGGAGGAGACAGCTCAATTCCCTCTTTAGTTTCAACCCCATAATGATCAACCTTTTCTTAATGGTGCCATCTCAAAATGCATCATCCAAAAATACATTTCATCTTCACTGCAATCCAGATTTCTGGCTCTAACAAATAATTTTTCTGTGCCAGGCTGATAGTACAAACAGCTAGTATAAAACCATTTACCTCTTTGTCAGCCACTTTTTGTTGACAACAATTGAAAGACATATTTCTTGGGTTTTTATAAATTTTTATCTTGTTACCTGAATTTATAATGGTTAGAGTTTCAACTACCTGATTTATTTTTGGGAAACAGGAGAAAAACAAGAATCTCATTCCATAACTTCTGTAACCAACAGGACTGTCTCTTCCCCCCACCTAAGAACCACTAAATGAAATGTTTAATGCACGTTGAAATGGCAAAAAAAAACAACCAAAAAATAAATTAAAAACAAAAGAACAAAGAACTCGAAGATCTTTGCTCTTGGATGTATTAATGCCAGAGAAAGAATCAGAAAAATTTGAAGAGAACTTTAGAACTGTTGCTAGTCTTGTTATATCTGTTTGGCAGAAGGAGAAAAGATATGGACCTAGAGTATTCACTGGATCATAACCTTTCTGTGACAGCATCTCTCTAAGGCAGGATTCAGGTCAGTTGCCTCCAAATCCATTGATCCTAGTTATGGGGTTGTATGAAGAAGGAGTAGCAAGTTACAATTTCAAATGGGATTTTCAATTTATGGTGTCTTGGAAATATCTCTAGGATTTTCTTATTGCCCTGCTTCCCAACACAAAACTCCGCCAAGGAATGGAGAAGCCACTAGCCTGGTTTGCCTCCATCCCACCCAGGGGATACTGGCTGGAGGGAATAGGCAGCATCTGCTAGCAGGAAGCTCAGTGGTCTTTCCTGGTATATTTAAAGACTAAGAAACCTTCTGAGGAGGGAATCAAATCTGAATAAATCCCAAATGCTAAATCTAGCTTATAGAAGCAAACACAGGGCCCTAAATCCAGATGTTATCCTTTAATGCAACCAAAGAACTTCATCTGACAGCTGGATCACAGTGAAAAATGCCTATGAATATAAGTAATAGGAAGTTAATTGTGTTCATTTAAGTAATATGATGTGTTGATCTAAGTAATAGGATGATATAATCATTCGTGCTTGTTTTAAGGATGATTTCAAAGAAACAGGTATACAAGAAAGCACCCTTTAGCCACAAATATGAGGGATTTTGCTACTACCTCTTGTGCACATGAACAAAGATGCATATATGCGTATATTTTTCTACATAAACTCTTAATGCCAGGGATGGAGAACAAAATTAGCGTGTGTAGGCTGTAAATCAATGGCCATTTGCTGTTCTTTTAGTCTTGAGCAACATTGCATGGATTTAATCACTGCTAACTTCAATATCCACAACATACCAGGAAAGTTATTAATTTTCTCTTTCTCAGACCTCAGAAATGCAGATTTCCACATCTGTTTTTTATGTCTATGGTGATTTATGCAGAAATTACACTGTCAAAAGACAAAAAAATATACACAAAAAAAAGCACATACAGTATAAAACACATAGGATGTCTTCTCTTAGCCTAAAGAGAAATGGCAATTTTCCACCAGAACTAGTGAAGTAGAAATTCTGATTTATTGATCTTTGAGGTCAGATGTAAATATTTTCAGTTGGCTTGTTGATTTTTGTTGTGCTTGTTTTGTTTTCCCTTGCCCTTTTGAATTTATGGAAGGTAAGGTCAAAGTGTTAATGCATTAATTCACTCAGTATTAAAGAACCCATTTTACATCTTTCTGAGCATCCTTTGAAGCTGACATTCTGTTTAATATCTGTATCAGTCATCTCTGGAAAACAATGTCATGGTGAAACTTTAAACTGCCATATCATAGCAGACAGTTGTGGTCTTGTTTTTTTTTTTTTACTTTAACAGAGTTTCACTAGGAAAGGATAAGAGGAGAAAACCTTGAAGGGGAAAGAGATAAGTTTGCTTTCTTGAAAAAATGTCCTTTATTACAGACTCAAGCTTCAACAAATCTGATGGAATTAAACTTGAGCAGTGTGAACACCACTATTTTCTGTGGTTCACAGCAATTTCCAGCTGAAAGGCAGGTGAGTAGTATAATAGGCTAATATCTGATATTCTGGCTTTTTGCACACCAAGGACTTAATTACCAGAGGACATGTAATTTTGATGTCCATTTTCCTGTAATCTTAGTCTTTTCATGCCCAAATCACTACGTCCTTTCAGAATAGTTGCATGACATTACTGTATTGTAATCCTTAGGTACCATATTAAACAAAAGCAACATTATTACTGGTTTACAGTTGGTAAAGCAAAATTGTGCCCATGTTTCCAAGATGTTTGTTTCTCTTAAGTGCTGGGATTTGCAGTTTCCCACAAAAAGAAAAAAAAAGCAACTGTAATCTCCCTCTTGAGATAAGATTTTTATTTCAGTAAAATTTTACTAAGTACATTTTAATGTTCATATGTTTGTTTATGTACATATATATTTATTTCTATTTCTATTTATGTAAGCCCTATACACACATAGATTTATAAATCAACAGTATTTTGACTCTATTGTGCTTCTCAGACCATTGATTCAGATTGAAAAATACTACTTGATATTTCTTAGAGTGAAATCCATCGTCGTGTGATGGTCTACAAACTACTTGAGGCTCATTTACTTCAGGGTTTAAGTAGCACTTCAGTGATGCATTGCCTTGTACAGATAGAATTTTACCTTTAAAGAACATCCCACGTCTTTTCCTGTGACAGTTTAACTGTGCGGTAGGACTGTAAGTGTTTTGTGAGATAATACTGTAAAATTTGATGTTTCCCTTCTCCTCAGTTATATATATTTTTATTCTGAGTGGACTTTTTTCCTATTGAAAGAAGAAAAAGAGGGAAGATTTTAAAGCAAAACATAGTCTTTTTTTCTTTATATTACCAGCAGAGCTGATAATACAAATCTCATGAGAAGTGAGGTGCAATCTGACGTGCAAAGAAGAGAATCAACCACATTTTTCCTTAATTATGCTATTGTGCATTCCCGATAATAGAAATATCATGTCATTTTTCAGGAAACTAAATTCTGAAAGGTGACTGGTGCACACAAATTTATTATCACCACAGCTGGGCATAGCACTAGGTTTTCTGTTTTCCTCAGAAAAACAAACCATCTTTAATCTACCATCAGCTTCAAAAGCTACTGAGTAGATCCTGCAATTCCCAGGGTAAAGGAAGATGAAATAAGATTAAGATTAGAGAAATGTGTGTGAAAAGGCACTAATTGAAGAACAGGAGCACTGAGAAGAAAGGATTAAACAGATTATAAATCTAATGCATAGGGAATTGCTTCATGCATGACCGTGAGTTATACAAAATGAACTGCTGTGTTGTGCAGGGGCTTCTGTGATGACTCAACTACTCTCAAGACAAAGCAAAAAAGCTTTTTTCCAATTTTTTTTGGTCCTGAATGTATCCAAGCATTGTGCTCCTAGCTGATGATAAAAGAGGAAGCTGGGTGAAGTGAATTTTAGGTAACCTGTCAGAATTTATTTCCATAAACATAAGGCAAATAGTTTCAAGTCCAGATGAGCAGTTTCATTACCTATGTAGCTTTCTGTCTAATGATCTGTAAAGTTCTAGAGGTTTTCTACCTTGAGAACATTTAGATATCAATAAAATATCTTGTACTAGTTCCAAGATTTGTGGACGTTTTAATGATTATGGGCACAAGATCTTGATGAAATTAGGTTTCAGAATTTGACAGCTAGGGTTGTTTCTGAGGAACTGTTCAGGACATCTTTAAAACTAAAGACATTTCCTGAAGGAAGCAAATCTCATGAAAGTCTAGATGCATATTGTCCTAAAAAATATCAAATGCCAAATGTAAATAAATGACCTGGCAAACAGTGAAATAGAAATACTATGTGCATATACACACCTGCAGAGTAGATAAGCAATATTTATTCTTACTCATATAGAAATTTTAGATAAACTGAAATAAACATCCCATGTCAATTATAGATTTACAGATACTGCACTTCTTTCTTTTAAAAGATTACTTTTTGCAAATCGTGCAGAATGGGAACACAGAATCATGCACACAGAGACAGCAGTAGCAGAAAATACCCACCAAATAATTTATTTCAGCGTATTTCGTATAAGCCAGAAGGTAAAGATAACGTAAGTTAATTTACTCTTATGACTACAGTGTTGCTGCTGGTATCAGACAATCAGACGGAGTAACAAAAATTCAGATCCTGATAATATACCCAAACCACCCATGGCATACCAATAATTTCCATACTGGGTAGAAATAAACAGATTTTTACACTCTATGACTTTCACAGTTATTTATTGTTTTTGCTTGACAATAATTCCTTGATTTGGGCAAGCATGCAAAGAAAATACAACCAAGAAACATAAGGAGCAAGTATCCAGAATGTGGCTCAGGTTAAGGACACTGTGGTGGATAATGATGGTTCACATATTATGAAAGACTAGAATAATTAATTAAACCATTAGAAAACAGACTCATGAACATACCATCTGGAAGTGTTATTACATTGTGTTTCTAAATTATTCCCCTACGCTTAGCACAAGAGTGGCAATTTAATTATAGAGAGGGTAAAAATTAAATTCCACAAACGATTGGAAGGCCTCCTCTCCAGTACTGTACTGACAAATCTTAGTAGAGTGATGGTAGTTGATGAGTCCATTTCTTATGCCATAAAGATGAAAGCAAGCCATGCCCCTAAGCAGCATTCACTCTGCTGCTTTCCTGTGAAAGCTGCCTGATGAAAAAGACCTGGGGGTGCTGAATCTACTTCAATCTGCTGAATGAATTAATATTTCTACCATAGTACTATTAAAAGTGCAGTGGTTGCTAAGTGAGGTTGGAGAGGGTGAGGAAGAAGAACATGTCAAAACCTGCTGCTTCACAATTTTCATGCCTGCCCTCCAGAAGAGTTATGAAAGTCAGCCCACCTTCCACACTATAAAATGGATGAATGGGCACCTCAACAATAAAAGTCACCTCAGACTACTGCCAGACTTGAAAATAACTTTGAACTTCCTTGGTGTTCAAAGTGCTGCTGTTACTGATTTGACTTTTTCGGTTGGTTGTTGGGGTTTTTTTTGGTGTGTGTTTCAATATGTTTGTGTCTTTGTCCTCTCGGTTAAAAGTCAAAATAAGAAGCAGAAATAACACAATAAGGTGAGAAAAGTCAGTCTGTTGACAGTTTCAGCCTGATTTTCAGATCAGAGTTGCCAGGGAGGAGTAAGTATTGGGTAAGTACCAGAGTATGTTCCAGAAATTTTCAGGTTTCTTTATTAAAATCTGCAACACGGAAGAAACCAATGAGTAAAGCTATTATAATTAGAACAGGAACACTCACGTGTGTGTGCTGCTCTTGTAAAAGGGCTGTCATTTGGGTCTTGTTTTCATGTGTGAGTCATTTCAGGGGTGATGATTTAAACAACAAAAAGAAAACCACCATCACCAAATGTGGTTCCCAAATGGCATTCTCCAGATACAACTTCTTAGTCCTCTTAGACTGAGGTTATAGGTGGCACTTCAAGCCCATCCTTTTTCTCTTTATTAGAAGTTGTATTTGTTTACTAAGGAGCAATGGGGAAACTTGGTTTTGATGGTACCCTTGCTTGTAAATATACTTCACTGTATTGCTGTACTGTTTGTTGTTTCTAAAGATTCTGAAGAACTAATTCAGTGCTATAAATCACTCAGGAATAAGGAAGGAATTTCACCAGTAGTGTAAAATTTTAAATATTTTAGACTTAGTTTTTGCAGGTCCACATTTTCACTTATACGTGTTATTAGTTGTTTCGGATTAAGTACAAACTAAATATATTTTGGTTGAATGAAAAGGTATTGCACTACCTGATTTAAAATTCAATCCACCAATTGACTTAATTGTGTGAGCCGCAAACCTTTTTTAGTGAAAACTTCTCAAGTTTTATGTAGACAAGCCAAGAGTCAAGTGCGTATTCTCCAGAAATAAAAATATTATTTTTGTAAAAGTGAGGGGTTTAGCCTGATTCCCTAAATAATCCCAGTCCAACAAGTTCTTTAAAAACACATCTACAATAACAGAGTGTTGAGTGAAGAAATGGAAGAGCGCAGGAGAGCAGTGCGTACGGAGACAGAGAATTGTTAGCCTCCCCACACTTTACTGAACAGATTTTAGCAACCTAGAAAGTCCAATTTAATTCACGGTGTGCGAAAGCAGAACGGAACAACAAAGACCCTCTTTCACAGACACGAGTTTGTGTAATTGCACCTTATAATGGCTCCCCCGCAACTGCCCCTTGGAGCTGGGTCTGTTTGTTTACATTTGCTGGTTTTTTTTTTTCAGAAGGAGCTGTAAAAGGCATAATCACAGCAGCAACACTAACCAATGCTATTAACTCTGCTTTGTAAACCCTTGATGTAGCTCTGCCACTCAGTCTTACTAACTACATAGTAGAATTTAAGCTGGATCATTTAAATAATGATAAAGCTGTCAAGACTGATGTGATTTTCTTCTTGAGCAATTCACCTTCTATTACGGGTTTTATTGTACTTTATAGTGGGCATCTGTAAATCTGAGGATCAGCTTAGCTCCCTAATTTACACCCATTGCACGTACTACATGGTTTTAACTGACTTACTTTAGAAGGATTCACAGTAGTTGCTAGGAAACCTTTCTGTGTTCTTTTCACTTCTTATATAGCATTAGCTTTTCAATTGATAAGGCTGTACCTTTAGGTACAGAGGGATTTAAGCAGAATCAAACAATGACAGTAGGACTGCAGCATAGATAAGCCAAAAAAAAAGGCGGGGAGGGGGCGTGCAAATCCTTGTTCTTTGTACAGGTAATACAGAGGATTAGAGCAAAAGAAAGGACATTGCACATTTTCCATGAATATTTTTTAAAGATATTCTGCATCATATTAAGAAAAGCCACAAAACAAAACTTCTTACTATAGTTTAAAGTTTATAAATTTGTAAATGACTGTAGCAGAGAAGCCATTTCATTGTGCTACATTTGTTATGTGGCATGTCTTCCCGGGGATAATTTCCAATGGTAATGTTGTAAAGCACTTTTCTGTATGGGGGAAGGATAACTCCCATGCAGCTTTAAGGAAGTAAATGTTCTTGCCAGAAGTCTCTCTCTTGCAAACACATTTCCACTAAGATAACACAGTTAAGTTATACTTTTTCCTGCTGAAATAGTCTGATAGTTGTCCTCAGGTTAGCAGACATACAAGCCCATGTGAGAACAACTTAGAGACAGGTAGAGACTGGAGAGATAAAAGAAAACTTTACTCTTATCTACTGTAAACTGCATTATCTTACTGCTTCTCATCTCTACTGGGATAAAATAGTCTCTTTTTCATCAGAAACCTTTTCCCAATCAATTCAGGTATACAAATGTGTATCTGATGCACAGCAGTAATTATATTACTTTCAGATGCAGATTTTCCATTATGCCATGTTTTTTTTTCCCCAAAGAATCCCATGTCTTTTCAAAAGTTTCAGATGTTATTTGAGTAGACTAAACATGAAGAGCCCACAACACTCCTCCCTCTGCATACCTTCCTGTTCCCACCACATCCAGGTGCCTCATTGTCCTCAAAGCCTGGTGGTGGCATTCAGCCAGGATCCTAGTACACTCAGTAGTCTGAACAGCACCATAACCAGCTCTTAAGAGGCCTTCTAGTAAATGTATAAATAGTGGAAGTTAATTTTTTTTCCCTTCGCAATTGAAAGAGGAAACTCAATTAGAATTGTCTTTTCTATGTCTTTTTAATCTGGGATACCTATAAAACTGTAAGTGTATGTAGTTCTAGAGGTATTTGCTTTTTTTCCCCCTCATAAGGTTTCTGAAAGCCAAAGACAAAACATATTTTTCTTTTTTTTTTCTTTCTTTTATTTTTTTTTTTTTCCTGTCCTATACTGTCTCATAGAGGTTAGAGAATTTCATAAGATGACAGACTCACTTCAGAAAATAATCTGACTTATTTCTTCCGATAGCCTTACTCAAGTCTCTTGGGTTAGCAAATATGGGTTTGCATTAGCACTGTCTTGGGTAGAGTGAGATTTTTAAACATCTACTTTCTACCAGTCAATAGGAAAAAAGGAGGGAAAAGTATTCCCCAGCATCTTGCTTTCAAAACAGCCAAATCGGAGAACATAAAACCATGTGAAATAAGAAGACTATCATATCTTCATTCCTAATATAGCCTGAAAAAAATAAATATGTCAAACAATAAGACAAAACCATGAATAATATTTCATAAGTGAGTCTAAAGTTCATGATGTTTAAAGGCAAGAAGGACAGCGAAAGAAATAGGGCTACACTCCGTAGATCCTTAGCATCAACCAGTAATGCCTGTGACAAATCCATACCAACCTTCTTGAAAGGTGCATTTCAAAACCAAACATAATCTCAGAGCAATTTGAAAATGCCTTGAGATAAAAGAGAACCTGCCACCTCCAATCACAAAGAATATCCTTTCCATTTAAAACATTCCTGGATTCTAATTGTAAGTTGTGTGATTTAATGTTTGAGTCCTTTTCCTATTACCCCTTTTTCCACTACCGCTGAAGAGTCATTAAAGAGTCTTTAGTACTCAATAGTGTCTTAGCACCAAAATATTCATTTATATACTGCAACTAAATAATCTCTCAATGTTTTGGAGTCAGCTAAAGGGGTGGACTTTTAAAAATCTTTTATTGAAAGGAGCTTGATACAATCTTTCCTCTTTTTTGTAACTATTTTCTAAAATACATTCAGTCTTTTAACAACCTTTAGAATAGGGACAATAGTTTTATACGTGAAATGGTAGTATCAGTCTCTGAGTAGTGCAAGCTAAAGTTCCCACCCCATTTCTAAGGCGAATTCCTTATTTAAGCATCGCAGTGCTGCATAAGCTCCTTTAGCCACAAGATGAGACAGAAACCTTCGTATTGCTATTGTGAAAGGAAGGCCAAGTTTTAAAGGAGCTTGTAGAAGTCAAGTTATGTAAGATGTCTTTCGTTACTGTATAGCCAAGTATTCAAAAGCCTTACACTGGATATTACTTCTCATTGAGGGGTCTCTTTCTCCTTGAAAGAGTAGAACCAACTGAAAAGACACAGAAGTAACAAAACCTCCAAACCAAATAAAAACCAGCAATAGAAACCCCAGATCTTGAAAGAACAGCTCTCCATGCAGGATATGCTCTTATCAAATCTCTTAATGGTCGTTCTGAAAGCGGCAGAAGAAACGAAACAACACAGAGGCTGAGTTCCTTCTGTATCATCACAACTGAATTTGCATTGGATGTTGTCTGTTATTCTTCCTTGTATTTTCAAAACATCATATGAATTGATGTTGCTAACAATAAAAGAGAAATGAGGAGGAAGAGGAGAAGTGGGCTGTAAACATGATTCGAAAGATTTAAAATAACTCTTCACTTGAAAAGGAAGTTTTATCGTCAACAGATGGAAATTTAGAAAACAAAATTCCGAGGAATAACTACTAAAGGTGACTTTCAGGTTTTGGTTAAATAATTTGAAACACATTGACCTGATGAGATCACTGATGAAATATATAGATGGATCTACATTTAAAATGCAGAGAGCCAGCAAAAATCCCTGCCAAACCTGATGCAAAACAATATAGAAAATCCAAATTATAAAAAAAAAGAGATCTGCTTTGGGAAGTAGAAACTAATATACCTACAGTAAAATTAGACTGTTTCTCTTTCTAAAACACACAGAAATTGTATTAGTTACAAGTTTACAGAAAAGACCGCTTTCACTCAAAACTGTGTTTCCAAGGCATTCTGAAAATATACAGAAGTAGACTCTACTAGCTGTTATCTACTTTATTCCCATCTTCCTTAGAAGGAGATATACGAGGCTAGAAGTACCATATTCTTCCAAGAGGAAATGCCTGAGGAATGTTGCTGTGTATCTTAAACCAGCAGTGATAGACAAAGTACTATGATTTTGGATGGAACTAGCTTATGTTATGCACATAAATACAAGAAGAATCCAGCATCCTTGCTATACAGCTGATTGTTATTTGGTCTCCTAAGTGTAGGAAAGTTAATGTTAAAAGATCAGTGGTGAAAAAGGAGTCTTCCATTTAATTTCTGCTTACCAAAACTACATTGCACATTCCACACTTTGCTATTTAAAAAAATAAATGCTGTGTAGAAAAAAACAGTTTAATTAAGTTTTAAAATTGCACTTGAGGAGAATGTGACTACTAGACTAGTCTCAGTTCCACATTCTTTACTTCACTTACTACAGTATAACACACCAAACAATGAAACCAATACAGAAATCATATCCCTATGTATGATGACAGCTGTCACGTCAAGACTCTCCTAAGAGCTCTCATTCAGCCAGTCACACTATTCCCATCAATACAAAGACATATTAGTGCATTGACTCTGCACAAGATACATCTGAAATACCCAGAGATCAGCAATCCCTTCAACATTACAACCTATGTGATAGCAGAGTTCACTTAACCAGTAGTGGGATTCCTTTACTTCCAAATGCCTTTTTTGGCCTCCTGGAAGCAAAATTTATGATTTTTCTTTTATTGTGATTTTCTTTTATTATGATTAATTCTGATTTTTAAGATTACAGATAATTTGGGAAGAGCATAACTTTGACATCATAATTCTTACTTTTTCCTTTTGTAGTTTTTAAAACATCTAGCAGCTGCTCAGCAGATTTCTTGTCTTTCACAACTTCTGTTGCATCACTTAAGAACTAACAGAACTTGGCCGTTTTTTGTACTCTGCTGGAGTCTTGACAGGTAATACTGCATTCCCCACAGTTCAAGGCTGCCCGATATTAAGAAGTATTCTCACCCTTTGGAGAAATGCTGATTGTGCCAAAAAAAAAAAAAAAATTGAAATAGAGAAAGAAAGGTTTCTTTAACAAGCAGAGATTAAAAGCGCATAGAAATAGACTGTTGGCACGTGTAAACTGTGCAAACTGCTGCAAGGGCAGTGGTTCTGGTATGCCTCAGCTCCCTCCACTGCTGTCTCACAAGTGCGGCTACACCTTACTACACGTTTGACTCATAAATCTCTCCACCAACAATCACTTCATGACGGTGGTGCAACACCTTGTATTCAACCACAGCTCCAAAACAAGGCCAAAAAAACGCCTTCTCAGCTACTGAGAGGGCTGACAGATACTGAAGAAAAGAAATCCAATTCTCATATCCTAACTCCCATTTATGATCAAACTGCCCTTCTGCTTGTGAGCATTTCTTGTCAGCCCCTTCAACAGAGCAATATTCTCATTGTGAAGTGATACAAGGACCTCATGTGTTTTCATTTCATCTCCCAACTACTGTTGCCTCATCCATCATACTTTCATGATGGCTTTGTAACTATACCAAGCTGAAAGTTTTCTCATCCTCAAAAGTCGAAAGAGAGTTTCTACACTATTTTGGCTTTTGTAACTAAAAGAGAATTCCAAAACTAAACGCAAGTGCTCTTCCCTGTCTTCTTTCCTTTTTTCCTCTCCTCCCTTCAATGATCAGCTTGCTTAAGCAATTCTTTCCATTCTTTCTATGTTTTCCACACTCCAACTCTGTGAAGTTTTGCAAACCCTCCACAGCAAGTCAGAAGCACTCTACCAGCACAGTTCTATAAATTAAAAAACCTCTATGGCCTTTAATTTTATAACAGCTGCAAAGACACCGCTGTAAAGGTGTTGCTGATTCTTTCCTCTTTAGGCTGCTGAGCCAGACAGGGTACCCATAGAAATGCTTGTTTACTCAGAAAGGTAACTTCTAAATACATGGCAGGTTGTCGAGGGGGAGAAATATCCTACAGAAATCTGTTGATGCACTTCTCCAGATAGTATTCTTTTCATCGATCTCAAACGTTATATCAGGCTGTGGTGACATACATGGTACGCATTTGAAAACTGATGATTAAACAAGTTTGTTTTCCTATGCCAAATGCGGGCTTGAGAAGGAAACAGCTTACATGGGTAATAAGGTTTGTTTTGGATCGATACGCAGTAAATTGCCCAGTGCTGATTATTTTGAACAAATGTGCAGCTCTACACCATATAATAAAAATCTGGCTGCCTTTTGTTACTCATGAAACTCATAAAGGTTAAACCTTTAGCCTGAAGGAAAAAAGATCCTTTTCATCCAATGAAAATTAATAGGACTGAGCATCCCTCCCCTTGCAGGCAGCTGTAATTTTTCAGCTAAGAGGCAGAGAGGTCCAAGAAGAATTGATGATGGAAAGTTTTTGTCACCACCATAAACACATTTTAAAAGCAGCTAGCGGTAGGCTCACTCTGAGAATTGCACGTCTGAGGCGATGCCAGTGGTACTTAGCACAGCTGCTCGTGGCTGTGAGCCTAATTCAATGTTGTTTGTCTCAAGATTTTCCAGTGGACCAATTCAAGTGGCAGCACACAGCTGATGGGCCATATCAGCATTAACATCTCACCTGCAAAATACATAATTACATTCAAATCTGCTGATTAGAAGCAAAATACAAACACATACTAGTGGTTGCATTTCAGTGGTAACCATGCGAGAGAAGAAAAGGAGTGGATTGTTATCTAGAAATAGTGCCATATTCTGCCTCTCAATAAAGGGTTATTGGGGGCTTGTGTAGGAATTAAAATTTCATACGATCCTTTTTTGGGTGATGGTTCTTTACCGCTAGGTAAATCTAATTCTGTTTGTTTACCATACATTTATTTTGCAACTTAAGGTTTTTAAAATATATTTCTGTGATGCTAAGAAAAGGAAAACTTCTGATGAATTACTTCCTCTCTCTGTCTCTCTCTCTCTCTCTATATGTAAGTATATATATAAAATGAGCCGACAAATTGTGTGATTAGAGGATATTAATCTAATATCTTTTAACATAGCTGCTACTCTCGTGCCAGTCTTCTTTACTGGAGGATGTTTGTTCCAGACTTATTTATTTTTAATAACTAGTGTTCACTTCAGAGTGAAGTTTACGTTTGTATTAAACTAATTTACATTCATTTGAAAGTGTTAAATTCAAGCCATTCCCTTTTTTCAGCTGGGAATACAGTCAAGCACAGTTGCTGCCAAATAACTATTTGGAAAATATGTTTTTATTATTGTTGTGTCTTTAGGTGATTATGTGCAGTGGCTGGTCTGAGAGCTCATTGCAGCCATCGTTAATGCAGTGAACTAAGCTTTGTTCTACCAGAGCAGGTAACAGCTAAAAAGCTCCAAACAAACACTAAGCTTTGAATTTAGGAGCAATTTGTTAAGTCTTATTTAAAACACGGTATCACAGAATAGGTGAGGTTGGAAGAGACCACTGATGGTCATCCAGTCCAACCTCCCTGCTTCAGCAGGGTCCTTTAGAGCACTTTACTTGGGATTGTGTCCAGACAGCTTTTGGAAACCTCCAGTGAGGGAGACTCTACACCCTCTGTGGGCAATCCATTCCTTGTGTGATCACACATCCAGTAAAGAAGTTCTTCCTCATATTTGGGTGGAACTTCATCAGTGTTCATCAGTTCCCGCCCCTTGCCTCTTGTCCTATTGCTCAGCACCACAGAGCAGAGCCTGGCTCCATCCCCTTGACACCCTCCCTGCAGATACTGATAGACATTGATAAGATAATTTGATAAGTAAATATACATCATACATATGCTTCACGCTATACATCAAATAAAAATATTTGATGAATCAATATACATTGATAAGAATTCACTGATAAAATAACGCATTTATGTAGCATGATCCATCAAATTCCCGTCCACAATGAAACATGAAACGTGGTTTTGGGTTTTTTACCTTAAAAATACAAGTCTAGCAGTATGTAGTCATGCTAAATTCCAATGTGTTTTGAGGTTATCTTCTTGAAAATAATTAATTCTTACATTGAAAAAACTATCATTGCTTCAGATATGCTACCCCAAAAAAGAAACAACATTGAATACACATATTTTATTAAAATGATATCTACTGAAAAAAAAATCAATCTCTTTAAAGAGATTTATGACAAAGGTAAAGCTTATAAACATATTTATAGAGATGGTGAGAACTTATTTATGTCCCTCTGTGTCTTCACACTCCTTCTAGGAAGGAGCGTTCCTCTGAGGAAAATGGTGATCTGAATGTCTAATGAAGTCTGGATGTGTTCTGTAAAATGGCAAAAATTAAGGTGGTATAGGCAGTCATAAGACTGATATTTCCTAGCTTTACTGACTACACAATCTACTTCTGCTCTAACATTCACACAGACTTCTAAGCATGAGATTCTTGCTGAGGGAAAGATAGGAATAGGCTTTGTTACCTATCTGCACTCCGTAATAAATCAGCTAAAATGTTTGAACCTTTTTCCTCCAGTCAATTTAAAACCGGCTGCTGTTACTGGACTCGCCTGGCCAGCTGTGCTTGGGGAATGCACTGCTTGCTGCTGGCAACACCTCAGAGGGATTCGGTGAAAAAGCTTCTCCTACCTTTCTCCTCCACTGATGTCATCCCTGAGCCACAGGCTTCGGAGCTGGCCACATATTCTGCAGGTGGTATACTGCTAAAGGACATCAAAATGTTTTCGAGATGTGCAAGATTTGGAAGTAAAAGCCAGTTCATTTCTCTGCTTTTTGTCTTGCAGATGCCCTATCCCCAAAGCTCTAGTAACTTCTGGGTGACCCCGCTGCAACAAGGAAGCTGCCATCAGTGCTTTGAGGTATGTTCTGTACTCCACATGCACGGGCTTATTCACTCCCTTGCTAATTTTTACAACATTAATAGTTCTCTTAGAGGTTTTTCACACTTAAATCTCTTACTTTGTCAAACTAATTAGCAGTATTTTAATCATTTTCACATCTCTGAGCATCCACATTCTTATAGGCTGCTTAACAGAGAAGTATAAAAGAATGGCTCCTTCCTGGAAGAGCTTGAAGTTCGAGAAAGCAGCCACTTTACAGACTGTACTAGAAGAACTTGTAAATGACACATATTGAATTGGTAACCCTTACATTGCACTCATATCATTTTTACATCAGGTCTTTCTTTGGTAAACTGATCAACAATTCCTTTTTGATAAACTGATCAACAATTCCTTTTTAATAAACTGTCGTCTCGAGAATGTCTCTTGCCTTGATCAAATAATTGACAGCTCCTTTACATAATTCGTGTATTTCTGCAAATTCTGTCACAAGGAAAAAGAGAATATCTTAAAGCAACTTAGGTAAATGAGCAAAAGAAACAACTGCTCCAAGGAACTGACTTTACCAACACCATCCTTATGTAAGGACACTAGCTTTCACCAGGATTAAAGTGAAGTAAGGCACTATGATACACTCTGATAACATGCAGTGTTAAAGCCTTAGAGAACAAATTACTGAGCTAACATGTTACTGTAATAAGATGAAATTAGATGGGTATTTTAAATTTCTTATCCAGAAATGAATTTTAAGAGGGAATCTGACCAAGAATTATGACTCAGACCTTTGAGAGAGAGGCCCGTATTTAATCTCCCGAGTGAATTTGAAATCATGATTTATTGTCTGTCACAGAAATTCTGTTAGCAAAGTAAATAAACTGCATATTTAAAAAAAAGTCATCTTTTATTCTCAACTCTAAAATGTCTTTTTAATTTTAAAATTAAATATTCAGGAATTGCAAAATACTGCCTTTAAAAATGAATTTCAATGTACTAATAAGATAAGCTACCGATTACACTAGTCCAGGTGTTCAGAACTGCCTAGACATCTCCATGAAGCATGGCTCTGTGCTGTATCATCATATTCTCTCTTTTGTTGAGCTCTTTTTGCTTAACAGAACGATTCAATAATGTACCAGAAAAAAAAAAAAAAACAACCACCACCACCAACAAAAAACCCCTAAAAGAACCTTTTATGTTTCACTTTATTTCATTCATTGCTGTTCTTATCCACACCAGAATTACAGTTTTTATCTGAAGGTGTTGCGTGGGAGGTGATGAAGGGCCCAGTGAACCTGCTTTATTCCCTTTCTTCCCACTTGTGGTAACAGGTCATATTGGAGTTTAGCTGGAGGGAGAATCGGAGCGGCCTCGCTTTAACAGGATAATTACAGTGCCATAGCTGTGCTGATATAACTCCCCCATGTGGATACTCTATTCTAAGGATAAAAAAATATTTTATTCTAGTATAATTACTTTGCTTTTTAATTCTATCTGAACAAATCCCTCCGAAGGGAAGCATATCAAGATATCCACAAAGCTTCGTTTCTTCCTGCAGTTCAGCCCTCTCAGGGGAAGATGAGAAGCTGGGACAGCACCGACTCCAATCTCTCCTGTACTTCAGTCAAAGGAAGATCATCCTCTGCCTAGACAAAGAGCCCTCTCCACAGAGAAGAAGGGGGTTGGAAATGGGGTTCCATGAAATATGTCAATAGTACTGAGTATGTAGAAGACACAGATAGATTTGTCTGCACATGTTTCCCAGAGAAGAATTTCTGAACTTGCAAACCATTTCACTTTGTGTATCAAAAAGACTTCATGCATTAAAAAATTACTAAAAAGGCTAATTAATAAAAGCGAAAGGAAATAGGAATGTTCTATTACTTATCCAAGCCTTTCTTTTCTCTCTCAGAAAGACTGAAACTCTTCAGCAGTGTTACATAAAAGAAAATCACTCTAATTGATCTGGAAATAGCATAAAAGGTTTTCTGTTGCTGCCATGATAAATAGTAATAGTGTGGATAATCTGGAACTGCCTGATCACACTTCAGTCACTGATAAAGAATGCATTTTGCATCATCAGCATGGAAAGAAATTCTCTTTGTTAGCAGCAGAATGCCTACCACACACAGCCTGAATACAAACAGTTAAGTCCACAGCACCTGAACTTTCCAAATCACCAAGACAGAACTATTTTTAGCTATAAAGCTATTTTGTAGCATTTGATTTTTCTTAGGAGTGCAATTTTTAAAAAGAAAGTGCCTTGGTTACTGCTTTACAGCTTTACACTTCAGTTATGAAAGTGTCACAGGTTTTAAAGACCATCTGAACTTCCCCTTGAAAGGTATGAAAATACTCCTGGATGACTTCTAAACAATCGACTTAAGGGCAGACACTTAGCTTGTGTAAAGCAGTATCACTCCATTTAAGCTAATGGAACTATGCCAGCATACCAACTTTCATCTGGCATGGTCTATTTTTTGCTTCTGACTATTCTTTCATGGAGTTAGAGAACTCAAGGGTTTCAGAAGAGATCTTTCTGGGTACGGTCTGACCTCCTTGAGGCTGACTGATGCTTTAAAATAGAGCTTTAGCTGATGAACCAAACACTGCATCACATTTCCTCCCACATCAACAATCTGAAATAATGATCTATAGGCGCTTACTGTTGCCAGCGCTTTTTAAATGTTTCCCCTGGTGCCTCAACAGTTGAAATCCCAGGAAGTTAAATTAGCTTGCAAATTTGACTGAATCAACACCTGCTCGTTCAAAACATATTTTAACTACAGGAAGGAATTCTTCACTTTCATTTGGAGCAGCAAAAAAAACTCACCCAAGAACACAGAAATCATGGCCAGTTTCAAGGCTCTGCTGGAATACAGAACTAAGCCATAGCAATTTGTTACTGTTCTATCCTGTTTTCTGTGGTTCCAGCACACAGGCAAACCTAGGCTAGTAGTAAATTTATTATTTGCCATGTTTCTCCTGAAAAATAGTCAAATCTATCCAAATATCTTCTCTCAGGCAATGTGAAACTAACTGAGAAATAGAAATTAATATCACAGCATCATTAATAGTTTCTGCTTCACTTTTGTTTTCTTACATGCCTTTTCATTAACATACATAATAGCATGGTATACAGAATGCAAAGCAGTGGGAGACATTCAGATCTACAGACCTGTTGAAGAGCTGGTGCTGTGCCTCTCCACAGGTACTCAGCTGGGGTTGTTACACGAGAACAGCAGCTGATAAGCCACAAGACCATGGCTGGAATCAAGGAGGGAAGGAACTAGCACTATTTCCCATGAATTGAGGAAGTGCCACGGCAAATGGGGCTGTGGCATTTTAATATCAATCTCTCCCTCATGAATGCGTATTTTTAGCCATAAATATTTAAAGAAGAGATAAAACTAGAATTTCCAGCTAAAATGTTGAGGAAGCAGATCTCCTGTTTGCCAGGCAGCCCTAGCTGCCATCATTTCAGATGATGCTTGGGGCAGCTGTATTTGAAACGCCAGAGCAAACTCCAGGGAAGAGACCACATATGCAAAAAAGTGGGTACAAGAGTTTTAAATGCATTGTGTATTCATTTGTCACACATAAGTATCAATTGTGTTCTCATTCCTAACTTAGGAAGCTGCATGGCATTCCTTAAACCCACACTTAGATGAGGTCAGTGGCTCCCTGACACACCTAGCAATCATTCTGTCACTGTGGACTCTCAGCATCACAGATTCCAGGAACACACCACTGGCCCCCTCACAGCCACCAACATGTTCCCAGCTGGGTTCACACAAGCACCTTATCTTGAAAACAGTCCCTCGATTTTAAAGCAATTCACTGTTGTGAACACTGTTAATAGTCTTTATCAGCGCATCGCCATCTCTCATGCTGCAGCAGAGAATTCATCCTCCCTAGAAATGAATGACAGGAAAGAATGAAACTCTCATACACACAGAGAAACCAAAAAATAGAGGACAAAAAAAAAAAGATAAAGAGATCTTAACTGAAGATAACTTTTAGTTATTGATAATAGATATCCCAAGCTTCTTTACCAAAGTTTCATCAGTTACACATTCATAATTCTACTACAAATATGTTCCGTGTATATCCATAGATTATGCAATATTTTTAATTTTGTGCCAGCTCTTTATGGTAGCCCTGTACTAACTACTGTCAAGGGAACTGTTTGTATTTAGTTCCATGTAGAAGGGATTGAGGATTACACTAAGACTTTAAGAAGAGGAGAGATAACAAAGAAAAAAGGCAATAAAGAAGAGACATTGGAAAAAATGGAACATCAATAATCTAAAGTTCTCAACCTTTAAAATCAGCCAAATAAGGATGAACAGTAGTTTAATATTCTAAGACCAAAAAGAAGTGAATTTAGGAAGGCTGCACCTTACAGAATTAGAACAGTCACTTTTTGGGAAAGCTTTTATAGTCCGTGTCAAGTTTCTGAAACAATTTAATAGGCAATAAACAAAAGTTCAGTGTTTCTGAGTTTTGGACTGTGTACTTTGGGAAGTACAGTCACAGGGCTGGTATGAAATCTCACTATGAAGGGAACAATAGTAAATAGGCTTATGTTGATGATGCATTATGTCAAGAATCACTAGCTGAAGTGAACAGCAACTTTTGATCAAGTAGCATAACAGTAGTAGGAATAAATGAGAGGCCTTTTTCTTTTTCAGGCCACAACTGCAGCATAGCATCACACTGTCCCATCACACTGCTAACTGCAGCATTACACAGGCACACCACAGACACCGAACCTCTCCATTGTGAGTACCAGAAATAATGTTTAACCCTCCACAATGAAACATACTTTTTTTCCCTGATAGGTTTCTGAATACATCAAAACCTCAAAACACTTAAACTCCCAAATAATCTATTGTTTAAGTCAAGACCAGAGAACAGGGCAATTCTCTTTGTAGTCAGAGGTGACGCACACTGACTCAGGTGATTCAGGGAGGGCACTGAACCTGCCCAGGTTTCTCAGACAATAAAACCTTGCTGGGTTTACTGTGCCAGCACAACATCTTTAGTAAAGAGTCACAGAGCCTCTGTCATCTGCTGCCAGTTTTCAGGCCCATACTGTAGCAACTTCCATTGAAAAACATGAAATCTGAAAACTGTGGGAGACAAAAAATGTGCAGTGTAGGCATGCCTAACAGTGCTGGGGTCTCCTAGATGCTCCTGGCACCATTACAGGGGATGCAAGCTAGTATTAGACCCACAGTGCTTGAGACAAAAGACAACTAAATCCCAAATAACAGTTCCAGTTGTGGAAGTTAAAGACTGAGTTAGAGAATAGTGACATGATGGAGTGACAACTTGCTCTGCAAAGAGGGAAGAGAGTGTCAAAACTGACACAGAAGCTGTAAGCCTGAATGACAGGGAAGATGCTGAAACCGCTGATGGACAAGCACCAGTAGATGTCAGGAAAATGAGGTGCACCTGTGAAGAAGAGTTAGATCTAAGCCAGCGTATAGAATGCAGCTCAAACAGAACAAGGGCATGGGGAGAGTAAGGCCATGTTAAGACCTAATGTGGGAAGGCCTCCTCCAGGGACCAAGGGGGAGAGGAACAGAAATAGAAGGAAAATCTTGATATCTATTCAGAGAAGTGCTGAAAGCAGAACTTATGTTTTTCTGTCCTGAATTGCTGCATCCATTTTAGATAACCTTATTTAAAGAATGCAGTTTTGCCATGTACTGGATTCTTGTCAAAATTATTTTGGGATAGCCAGACACCAGGTAACCCCCTGTGAAGTCTCATATAGGAATGTGCTTGACACACCGTAGCGTATTAGCACCGAGAAAGTGAATAGTGATAGGTACACAGTGACCTTGGATGTCTTAGCTGACACTCCAGAGGCATTTATAGTTAATTCTGAGTTTGCTCTTGGGAGGTCTAAAACCTACAATGGTGGACATCTGGAACAAAAGAGGTGCTGAATCTATATTGCATTTTGAAAAGTGACTGAAACATAGATGGTAATAATGGAATTCTAGCAGCGTAGGGCTCAGTGCCCGTGTCTCTCCTTGCAAATACAAACCTTGGGGATAGAGAATTGTTCAGCTGTGGACTTAATGCTACACAAACAATAGAAAAGGAGGAGGAATCCCAAGAAACATGAATCACAGCAGGGTTGAGATAACACTGGGGGAGGAAGCTGTTATTGAAAATTGTCTTTTTGAGAGAGACTGGAAAGATTGATGTCTCAAGACATTTCAGGGTGCACGTGTGTGAGGGAAGGGACAGGTCGGGCCTTGCCAAGGTGAGGCAGGGCCCTGCCCTGTGCACCCCACCCCCAGAGCCTGTATCCCAGCCCGGCAGTGGCTGCCAATCCCTGGCACAGCAGAGGCAATGCTCCACACCCACCTCTGGAGCCCCTAACCCAGCCCCTGAGTGCTCAAACGACCAGAAGTCCCACCTGGGGGAAGTGCCCAGGAAGGCCAAAGCATTTTTAGGGCTGAGCACAAGACAAGCACATGTCTTAACCCTACCTCCTCTTGGAATTTCTATCAGCTGAACACTGCTGGAAACCAGGAGTTGGTAGCTATATGTGGTCTTTTCTATATCCTTTATGCTTTTCTGTCTTTCTCCTCCTAATTCCCTCTTCTCAGAATTTTTGAGTAACTTAAAATCAAACGGGCTTAGATTTTGCTAAGTTGAATAGGCCAAGTTGATGCTTTGAGAGGTGTTTTGTGTTGATTGAATATTTCGCGAAATCTTTTGCAAAGTTCTTTGATTTTCTAAAGTTGTCAGTAAAGTCTTTTTGTTGTTTTGACCTCTTGAGAATATCCCGTGCATCTAACTCAGAGTAGATGAGCAACCCCAAAGCCCTTTTTAAAGCCTCATCGAGCAAGTTGTTTGGGGCCTTACATTGTTCCAATATATTTATCTTTCAGTTGAAAATAAATTCCTTCCTAACTTGTATTCGTTGCATCCCTGACATGTGTTTAGTTTTACTTTTTGCTCTGTTCTTTCTCAAGTGTTAAAAGGAAAAAGAAGAATTCTTGAAGTCCGGTGCACATAAACTGTGATATGCAAGTCTGAGATCTTAACTTCAAAGACTGACTACACAGAAGACAAATACACGTTAGCTGGAAAAGTGTTAAGGGAGTGAGGTAAGTGGGTGTTTGATGAGGAAGGCTCATCAAAACCTATCTTAAAGTTCAGTAGGAAGTCTCTGCCTGCTATCACTAAATGACTGCTCCAGAATGTTGGACTGCTAGAAATCTCCTTTGAATCTCTACCCTGAAGTTCCTCAAGGCTTTTAAGATCCTTTTAAGGTCCTTTTTAAGGTCTAACAGATTAAATACTAACGGTGCTCACTTAACCCCAACAGCTGCTAACCTCCACGATGTAGCTGTCTTTGCTGGTTAGTTTATCTTTCCTTTTCAGATATTACCCTAACAGTCTCTTTTAAGTTAGTATTTATCTATGCAGACTGAGGTTCATCCTAATAGCTTTTTTGCTTACATGGAAATAAATTCTAGATATGCTAGAAATGAGTATTTTCAGTTTACTTCACGGAACTGATTTCTTAAATTTCTTTTTTTTCTTTCTTTTGCATGTCTTTAAAGTGAAGCAATAGGCTCATCTCTTAACCTCCAGTTTAACTGAATTATTAATCAGGCCATCAAAGTTGTTTACAGTTCTTTGTGTTTTGCATTTTTAATAACTGATCTTCTACAACATGCTCATTTCTTTCAAAAACTTTACCGGTAAGGAAATCTATGCAAAAATATGTCTGGTCCCACCATTACTTGTAGTATTTTTCTTCCCATCAACACCTGGAAATTACATAACTCTTGGCAACATTTATTCTTGCAAAAACAGCATAGGGACTTTACATATCCAAGCCTAATACTTGCCATGTGGTGGCTGGAAATGTGAGCTGAGCTGTTTTTCTTGTTTTGTTTTTTTTTTTTTTAATAAGGATGAGAAGACATCTGAAGGTAAAAAAAGAAGAGAGGAAGAACAGAAAGGCAAGAGCAAAGCAAGCACAATGTCAGAACAGCTGCTGAGAAAAACAGGCAGAGGAATCAGGGAGAAAGTAAGGAAAAAAATGTAAAAAAAGAATAAATTGAGTAAGATTTCTAGCTGGTGTCTGTTTCAGAGCTGGAAAGAAGGGAGTCCCTCCTGTAATTCTCTGTAGATCAAAGGCTGTTGTATACTAATATACAGGGGAAGAGAAGACACCTCAGCTGGTACGATACTTAGACAAAGTATTCTACAGATTTTTGGCACATTTTACAAATGCACACTAAGGCACTGACTTTAAGGCAATCCTAAAAGTCAGGATTACTCAACTCTGCAGTACCAGCCCAGCAAGATGACACACTCATGTAGGTTGGGAGAACACAGCTTTGTTATAGTGGCTGCTGCTAAATATCCCACCTGCTCTTGAGGAGACTTTCCCAGAGGGTTTAGGCAGCAATTGGCACATGGAAAGCAAGGATTTTTAGGCAGTGTGTGATTACTAAATACAGGGACACGTGCATTCTACCAGCCGTATAGTTACGTGGATCTAGACTGTGACGAGCTTTGGCTTTAGCCCATTACCTGGCTTACTCTTAAGTATAAACATAAACTTAGAGTGGAAGGTGAGAAAATCAAACGAGAGATAATCTTATGTAGATACATTAGAGGTTGTATAAGTAGGACAAAAGACAGAGCTCAATAGAGAAAATGACAAAACAAGCTGATTATTAAAGAAGAGAAATTTGCAGCTAGTAGACCATGAAGAAAAAAAGGCTTTTAGAAGTACCACATCCTGAAAAGACTATGACTTTTGTCATGGTGAAGGAACTGATCCAGAACTACAAATACAATGAAAAGGAGCAAGATGAGGCAAGGTGCAAAGCTAAATAAAAGCTAAGTAACAAAAATTGAAGGGAAATGGCAAAGAACAGAGAGTTCCAGGAGTCAAACTCATTGAAGAAGAAAGAAAGAAAAAGACAGATGAAACTACACTAGTACTCTGAAATGTAAGACAGCCATCATTATTTATCAGTGTCTGAGAAGGGACAGAAAAAGAAATGAAAATGATGCCTGACCTACTGTGAGAAACAGAGATCATATTAATTCTAAAAGAAAGGAATTATCTGTCTGTAGCTAGACAGTGCACTAATAGGACTGGTACAATTCATCTTACATACCCATTACTCTGAGTAGTACCTAAACACAAGTACTATTGTACCTATTTAGTACAATAGTACCAGCAACCAATTTAACCATATAATTTAGGATGAATGTGCTAAGACAATCTCAGATTCTTTCAAAGAAAAAGCAAACTGAGCCTGCAATATTCTTCTTTTTATATCTCTCTGGTAGAGACACCATTTAATCAGATTTGTCTCAGATATTAATTTTTATACAAATGAGTTTAATAAAAATATATTTGAGTGGAATATATTTGAGAGGGATAAAGATGATTCCTCCTTCTTCATCAGAAGGTAAAATATTTTTAGTTTTAGAAAAGATAAAAAAGCATATTCCAAGTATTGGAATCTGAAAGTGAAATAGACTGTAATTGACTATTCCCATTTCCAAATGAGAAAAGTAGGGGTTGTTACAGCAAAAATAGCAGCATAACATTTTGTGTTTACTTTTTCAGTTTAAATAATGTAATTTGTTAGTTCCAACACAGTCTAAGCGATAGATACTTACATTAAAAGTGTGAAGCTAAATTGCTAGTACAGGCAGATACAAGTCCCACGAAGTCATGCAAATACAGATCTTCGCACACGCCCTGTGGAACATCTCAACTGAATGGCACCTCCTTAAGTCAGCACTCTGTGCACAGAGCACGGTAGGATATTCAGTCACTGCAACTTCTCAGCACAGGTGGGAAGGCCAGATTTTTTATTAGATTCCTTCATCATTTTTCTTAGCCCTTTCTTCTCCTAAAGTGGATTAAAAGACCTACAGCTATCTCAGTATGTGAGTAAAACATAAAACAAATTAAGGAAGCTTATTTGTCAGATCAACCCTATCTTCCAAGCCAGATAGTTCACACCACAGGCTTGTGTTTCTACTTCTGAGCTCTCACCAGACAATTAAATGAGTCAAAGTGTGAATCTACATGTCACTGCACACTACAAAATGACTAGCCTTCACCGGTTTTCATTTCTTACTTCTAAAGCACAGAACATAGACCAAGCTCCAAGTCAAATTAAAATTTGTATGTGTTTTATCCTTTGTCTTTGCACAGAACTCTTCATGTGGCTTACTTGGTACACGTACAACTCATGACTTGAAACATGGGCATTACATATGTATTGCTATGACTCATATCAAGTCCAAAACTTCATGGTTACTTCAAAAAAATTAATTTTAAACAAGATGTAATATATGTTTCAGAGTACACATGGCAGACTTTTAAGCAGAATTCAGGTGCAAAACTGTACTCCATTTGCTCCAGGCTTTGTGATAGATGTGTATTCTGTCTGTCTATTCTATGGTGCAGCAGAATGATAATTCTTCATGTGGCTGTAAGAGCCCCAAAGAGTTACAAACTCAGCCATAGTCAGAATGAGGTCAGGTTATTCCACATCCTTTTTCTCTGGTACATCAGCAGGAGGGAAAACATATGGCATAACAGACATGAAGTCATATTGCTTGTTCTAAACATAGTTTTCTATTTCTGCCACATGTGGAAAGTTCCATGTGTAATAAATGTCAAGAGCCCTTGCATTGCCTCAATTTTTTGAACATTCTTCCACTTGTTCGGGTGGCTGAAGCAGGAGGGACACAGACCGGAGCCTGAGCACTCTCACACAAAAGCACCCAAAGACTTGTACTTTTCTTCAGGCTGCAAAGAAATGAACTTACTCACAACAGCAAACCAGAGAAGACAATTATAATCAAATGTGAAGTGCCTCCAGCTTTTTATTGACATCATTGATCACATAACCATAATAAGCTAAGATGGCCACATTTGGGCTCCTTTTTTCCCAGCAGGATGAGCTAACTCCAAAGTCACCCTGAAGATGACACTTGGTGCCAAGAGTGACAGGCAGGGTTAAGACAGGCTGAGGAGCAGTTGGTATTTCTGTGCTGTCCCAAGCTCAGCCCTCCTGAGCAGACCTGTTGAGGCAGCGCAGCGCCAGGCGCAGCCAGGTAACCTCACCACAAGCTCTGGGCTTGGGTTCATGGGCTACATGGATGGGAACCAGGCATTGTCCAGTATGCACAGATCCTTTGGGCATGCATGAACAGGCACGGCTTAGAAGTGAGTTATGGCAGATGCTACACGGATTTGTAAGAGGCAGGGTGTGAGTATCTTCTTCAGCATTCAAGTACTGAACTTAGAGAGAGTGTTTCAACTTGTACTAGAAACTGCTTATAGAGAGCTAGGATCACAAGCCCATTTATCATTATACTGGCAACTGCTCCCTTTGCATTCACAAGGAATAGGGGGAGTCTCACCAGAAAATGTGCTGTGCCTTTTGCAGTGTCCTCTGGGACACCACGGCCCTTTACTCGTACTCAGAAAAATGCCTTAAACCCCTTTCATATTATATATGCTTCACTGGGAGACTTGTGCAGTCATTCGAGAGGAAAGAAAAATAATGGATAATTAAAAGTATAGTCATCTATTTCTTTGAAAATGGTTATATATATATATATACAAACATCTTCAGAGTACTTTTATTGGAAATATCATTAATAAAATCAAGACTTACTGGTGGAGCTCCACCCTCAGTCGAAGTTTTCATTCACTTCAACGGCATATCTGCCTGACTAAGGCCACAGGGTTTGGACTCAATATAAATAAAGCTACGAAATATTCCCTCACTGAAATAAAACTGCAAAAAAGCTGCTACTCTACCACCATAACACTGTTATTCCAAGTGTGTGCTATCGGACTGTTATTATGCCTGCATAGAGAGTGGCAGGGGAAGCAGTGCACTGTGTTCCCCTCTCCCAGCATAGATCTCTGCAGGTAATTTTAATAGGGCTGTTAATAAGCTGGCAACTATCCCAGCCAGATGCAGCACTTCTAAACATTGTCCTTACAGCTTTGTCAGAACTGTTGACATGGCATGTCAGTAATGGAAAATTGCCACTGCACCCAGGAACCATCTTCATTATATGGAATCACATTGTTAATCTACAGCCAAATGCAACTTGAGGCGGAAAGAGAGTTTAGATTGCACCCATCTGTATACTATCACTCCAGGTGGCAGGTCGTTCTTCAGGATTAGAGATTGAATCAGTCTTTCCATCATCAATAAGCCCTGCTCCACAACAAGAACCTGTCAATCCAATATTTTACTTTCAGCACCGTGAGGACCGCACAGCATGGTAATGAAATTTCCCTGTAAGTAGACCACGGGGATCTATACCAGAGAGATACATCTCCTTAAAAAGCTCAGGAAAATCAAACAGCGTGCTGCGCAATCTGGACAGTAACTCAGTTTCCAGCACCACCCTAACTGTTTTATCTGTTTAGGGGTGAGATCTACCAGATAAACCAGCATTTTAATGCTGGGTTATGTCTTATTCTTTTGGTAGTAATTAGTATTGGGTAATTATTTCCCATTTGGAAATGTTCGACAGCTGCAGAAAAGACATCCATTTCTGAAACAAAACAAGCTTGGTGATATACAGCCACTACTTTAAATATTTTTCATCACATATTACAACTATGACCTAGGCTACAAAAATTGTTTTAAATTGACCCTTATTAAAACTTACTGGATACTATATATTAACTTTTCAAGGTGCAGTTTAGCATCTTCAAGCACCAACTGGAATTTCTTCAAAGCCCACTTGCTGCTTGCAGCAGGCATTTCATTGCACTGAGAAGTCTTCTGCCTCCTTAAATTACCCATCTTTTCTTATGTATTTATAATATGCCTCCAACTATGGCACCTAATCACCATGTCCAGGACCTTCCTGAAGTTTGCTTCAACACTTTAGGCATTTTGACTTTCTGATGATAGATTTATTTAAAAAACATATACTATAAAAATGTATACATGCATACTAGCTGCAACACATATACTTCGATTATTACAAATGAAACTATGTCCGTAACAAAAATATCATGAGCACAAAATTCTCGTATTGTAACAGACATCTGGCTTCTTAAATGTATATTATATGTATTGCGTTCATTCCCACTCAGTTATATTATGGATTGTAAATTCAGCTCCCCCATCTTTCTTTTTTAAGTGTTCATGTTTTAACTGATAATGGTTAGTTTACAGCATGTGTTTTCAAAGCACATAGCAATAGGAATAAATTCATTTTCTCAGATTTTCACAATCTATTATTAATTTTTGTAGGTTATACATTTGTTAAACACCTAACAAGTTCAAGCTAACAATTACGATCATTAAACAGAAATGACTATGTGACACTGTCACAGAAACAGCTGAAAATGGGAAAGCAAAAGAAGCTGAAGACATTATAACTAGGGAGGTACAGAAACAGAAGACAGAGTCTAAACCTCTATTTTCTGACGCAGTAGGACTGGTAGAAATACATCCTGGAATATATGTTTTACCTCAGTACATCATTTAGTTTTGGTTTATTGCATCTGCAAATACAGAAAACACATTTGTTTACAAATATAGTTTCTTAGGAAACAGATGATTTGATTATTATCAACGTATTACTGTTGTATTTACCCAGGGGAAAAAAAAAAAAAAACACACCAGCTTTTTTTCCTGAGCTCTCCTTTTTATTCTACTGACAGTGGGTTTGGATTGATGATGCTATTTCCTTTCTAACTACAAGGACTATAGCCCAATACATATGGAGGGGACTCTGCCCACAGGACTACTGTGTAGTAAGTTAAAAATCCCTGCTTCAGGTAGACTAAATTCTGTGGCTCATGGAAAAGAATATTAGTAAATATTCCATATGTGGCACCTGTATACCGGCCCTGCCCTGGGAGTAATGCAATGATTCATTTCTTCATGCTGTGATCATTTAATGAGAAATATCAGATTCAATAAATTGTCGGTATGGACTTAAATTTAATCTGAAGGATAAGGATGGAAATACAGAACTTTTCTCCCACATGCCTTAGTCATTTTATCATTTAAAAAATAAGGCCACATCTTTTTCTATATCCTGTTATATTTTCTTGGGGGCTAACTAACTTGATGCCATGAAAGGAAACATCATATGAAAAGAAACACCTCTGCCTCAGAAAAAGAGAAGTTTTCTGTCTAGAACTGAAACTCCTCTATTTATTGTCAGCACCTAAACAGACCTTTTTGATGACCTTGGTCTTTCTTGGCAACACTTATAAGAAGATAAAGGTTACATTTACACTACAAAAAACATTCTCTGGCATCAGACCATCCGGTACAGCGCACTTGCATCTACATTTCCTTCGAGTTCAATTTCATCAATAAAGGATTAACTCTGTCCAAAGTGTACTGCAGCCCACACTGTTCAGTGTTTGGCTTTAGTCCCTTTGGCCCTTTTTGCTGTTTTGCTACCCATCCTGAAAAAGGGGGTTGTTTTCGCTGTTCAAAACATGCGAAATAATGATCCTGGCAAAATCCTGGCCAGAAAGGTATTTTTCAAACGCGATGCTGAGTCTATATTGTGTGCCTTGGGTATAGCATGTGACATATGAAGATATTTTAGGGGGCAAGGTTTGACAAGACAGTGTGGGAAGACCATGTAAACAAAGATACCAAAGCTTTACACTCTTAAAAATGAGTTGTCCCTGGAGTGAGCTGACTGCAAAACCACATCCAGGTTTGATTTGAAAAGGAACTGACTGGTGTCCTCCAAAAGAAAGCCTGTGAGTAAACTACCAGATATTCACTGTGTATGTCAGTCAAACAGGCTCCCAAGGGTCTGAGTCTTTGGGAAAAGTCAGGACCTCGGATGGAAACGTGACCCTGGTTCCAAGTGTAAGGATTCCCCTTTTCTCAATTCCAGTTCATTTTTTGCCTACTAGTGTCTCCTTGCCTGACTTTTCTACATGCTTGCACACAACTGTAGAAGGATTTGGAAAAATTTAGGGTACCACCTTTTCCCAGCTGCTTGTTACCACCCAGTAACAGCAAAAAGCAGCACAGACCAACCTAAGTGGTCACTGCCATCCTCTGGCTGAACCCTCTTTTATTTGTCTCCACCTTTCCAGTGATAATTCCACAATAGCCAAAAATTAGTGCTGCAGCACCAATGTTCCTCTTCTATCGCTTTCCGGTGGCCTGTGAGCTGGTTCACTGCACATCCCATTCCGTCAGTGTGTGATGTAAAATCCTCAAGTTCTGAAGGAACTTTTCATGTCTTTAGATGGACAGTAATTTTAATGCCATTCTTTGTGCAAATGAAACTTCCAACGCAGACAAAGAAACAGCAGAAGGAACAAAACTTAAAGGACATGAAATTGAAATGAACAGGCCATGTGTCATACCCAAGGAATTTTGGCTCGGTGCTACAAGCATCTTCCAAGAAGATTAAGCATCAAGCATTAAATCTGGCCTCCCACTCTGCCACACTCAAAGTCAAAGTATGAATTTTGTTACTGAGTTTCCAGAGGGGGACATTTACTACCAAACTTTCAGAATCACCTTTGTATTTCTTGTATTTTCAGGTTGCCTGGGAACCTGTTGAACTTCTGGCATCAATTAGAGAAAGCTTAAAGCTACTGTTCTGGCTGCAAGAATCCCTTATGAGAGATCCACCTGTCCACAAGAGCCAGATAATGGACCACTCTGGACCTGCCTGTAACCCCAGAACACCTCCCAAGTAAGGACTATTTCTAAAGGCTTTCACCCTTTTATGACCTCCTTATATTGCCAAAGTGATGTTATTTGGGTGAGTCCAATAGAGACTTAACTCTTTCATGTGCATTTTAAGCTGGTGAATGCAGAAATGCCCCCCACCACAGTCCATGGTGGATTTATCTGTCACTCAGGCCTAATTTCCCCTCACTAGGCAGCGTTGCAGTGAAATTTTCTAGCTATGTAACTAGAATGAGACTTTCCAATGTATGCTGCCCAGTTACAGCAATTTAGTGAATATACCTGTTTAAATGAAGATAGAGGAAAGGTGGGTGATTTGTGTAGAAAGCAGCATCATCTGAGAAATCATTCTATAAGGATGATCACAGCCATGATATTTGTAGAGGCATGGTGAAAGAAATTGACTTATATGGCAAGTTATAATATATTTCACCTAAAGGAGGAAAAGCTGAGTCAATGAACAATTTTGTATCACCGTTATTGCAAAATGATTACAGCCCCCTTTATCACAGCTGTACAATATGCTGACTGAACAGGAAAACATGCAGTACACACAGCGCAGTGATTTCCACCACCGTATAAGTAAATGTCAGACTTGTTCCATCTATTCAGTGATTTTCTTAATGAAAACGTCAGCATAATGCTGGCATTTTCCTCCTTTCATTTAATTCCTGCTCTCCTCTTTCATTCACTATTTGACCTTTGCATGCACTTGGTAGCTTGCCCAAGGTGCTGTCACACCTTCATTGCTCCTCTCTAATGATGGTGTCTCACTGCCAGATTCAAACAGGGTACTTGGGAAGGAATTGCAGGGCCCTCTTCCCAGCACGATGATGAAAATCTGAATGCTTCACTACTTTATGTGACTTTTCACTTCTTCTCTGAAAAGAATAACCGATGATTGTTTACCAAAATTAACCTGTTCAAATAGCACCCTGTTACAGTAGTGTAGGACTCCAGAGAAGCAGGAACAACTATTGCACCAGCAGCACAGGAATACCAAGGGCTAGTAACTGCTGAATGAGTCAGATGATCAGTGGAATATGTTTTCTCAGCACAAAAGGAAAGCGATGACACACAATTAGAATGAGGGGAGATTTACACAAGACAATGACACATAGGAGTAATGTGAGTTTTATAAAATAGGAACGATTATATGCCATATTGACCAGTTTTGGTCATCCCCAATACAAGAAAGATATTAAGCATCGAAAGGAGAGCAGCGAAGATGATGAGAGGCCTTGAGGGGAAACTACATGAGGAGCAGCTGAGGTCTGTTCAGCCAGGAGGAGACTGAGAGGAGACCTCATCACAGTTACAACTTCCTTGTGAGGGAAGAGGCGGGGCAGATCTCTTCTCCACGGTGACAATGACAGGACCCAAGGGAATGGCCTGAGTTTGTGTCAGGGGAGGTTTAGGTTGGAGAGCAGGAAAAGGTTCTCCACTCAGAGGGTGGTTGGCTACTGGAACAGGCTCCTCAGGGAAGTGGTCACGGCACCAAGCCTGACAGAGTGCGAGAATTGCTTGGACAATGCTCTCAGGTACACGGTGTGACTCTTGAGGATGGTCCTTTGCAGGGCCAGGAGCTGGCCTCAATAACCCTTGTGGGTCCCTTCTAACTCAGCATATTCTGTGGTTCTGTGAAAATCAGACATTTTACGTTTTACATCAGACATAAACTACATTTATGGTACCATGTTGCACAGAAAAGACTTAATAATACTCTTGAGCTGGTAGTTGCCCTGAAAGATCAACACTTCTTCTGGATTCGTATTATTTCTGGTAGAAATACAAATGAATCATGATTCAAGTAGCTGAAATAGGAAGATAAAAATCATTTTTTAAATACACATCCTGATTGTGCACCGTTTTTCCTGGTGATCTGAGGCGATTTGTCTCCACTATACTGTGTTTAACAGCCTCTTGCATGTGTTAGCCAAAAAATGACTTCACAGCAGGGCCAGCAAGGAAGGGCAAAGTGTACAATAAATTCTGGAGTGACTTGAAGAAGGAGTTAGTAAAAGTAGAACAAATCCAAAGCTTCCTTCCTCAGCAGTGCCATTCTGAGGGTTTGTTCTCCCCTTCCAGGGTCTCCACACTCTCAAAGACTAACTCTCCATCACAGAAGCTCCTTCTCCTGTCTCCTGGAATGAACAGAGCAGATGTAACTACCTTTTCTACACCATCCTCCCATTTCTTTATGATATTCTTTTACGTTGCCTGTGGGTTAAGAAAGGAATGGGCTAAATGCAAGAACAAATAGTTCCTGGCTAGTGGATTCCACAAGGTTCGACAAGAGCCAGGCCTGTCTGGGCTACACAAGTACCTTTGCTGGTGTTGTGCTACGTCAGTATGTTCATTTATCTACATACAGAAACACAAGGAATTCCTGTCTTGGGCATAAAGCAGTTACTAGTAGCAGTTAAGCCTAAACCGAAGATAACCTGTTTGGAGAATGGAATTATCAGCTATCTAAATCCCTTTCCACATGGCATAACAAAACATATCTCATCAAAACAACTAGGTTATGAATTTACAGGTTTCTTCTATGCCACAAGTCTCTTACTGTTCCTCAGGTCTCTACCTGTAATACCTATAATCAGCTTTTCCTCATGAAAATGTGGAAAAGAAAGAAGTTGAAATGAGGCATACAGCAAGGTATTGAACACAATAAGTAGGCTAAAGAGTTAAAGCGTTAGCTAAATATTTTTCACTTTTATCAGTTCACTGTGTGCTGAGAAAAATAACACAAAAGAAAGGAAAGTATTTCACGTGCCATAGGAAAGTGTTCACAGTCTGAAAAAAAAGATAGCGCAAAAGGATCAGAAGTCAGCAAATGACTGCAGTAGGCTCCTCTCTGCCACAGTCAGTAGCACACAGGCACCTCAGCACCAAATCAGCATCTCTGAAGTTTGGAACACCAACAACTTCTTTAACCAACTTCAGACACCTGTGATTGAGATTTTTGGCCATGTGCTCTGTACAAAAGCATAATCGAATGACAAAGTTCTGCTGTAATAAATGACTCCGTGTAATGGTGAGTGCTACAGAGCAGATTGCTTATTTCTAGGAGTGAAAGATACAGTACTTGTTCAAGGATAATCTGATAATAGATCACAAGGAATTCCAATGCCACAAAAGGCTAAGCAGAGCCTTGAGATTTCACCAAGTGAGGGACTTGACTAACCTAACAAAATCTAATGATAAAGGAGACCCACTGAAAGCTGATATACTGTTGTACAACCTTCTCTTGTCTCGCCTCATCTTAAGGAACTGAAATGTTTTCCATAATGGGTCATAAAGCCTGTGTTTTCCCCTGCAGCGAAAGCCAACAGGTTTTACTTTGTAGGAAGGAAATCTGCACAAGCACTCTCAAACTATGAAAACAAACCACTTCTTTCAACTAAACAAAATCAGCTCAGTAATACAAATTTCCTATGTCCCTCATGAGAAAACATTCTTTATCAAACCCTGCAAAAACAATATTAAAAAGATGATCCGGTTGTAGCACATCCTTCAAAACTCTCAGTTTTACACCAGCTGCTATTTTGTTAGATAGCATTTGCTTGTTTGGAGGGGCAGGCTGCACTGTTGTGGTAGTGAATTTTACACATTGGGAAGTTTTTATATAAAATATTGCCCCTTTTTATATTGGTAAAACTGAGTTAATGGCAACCAAGATACCACTTGGCTAAACAATATATGAGGAAAGGCAAAAAGTGAGAGTCTTAGAGTCACTGGAAAGACACAATTTGAGCTAGCTTTCTGCATCCTCCAGAAGAGGAAAATGCATAAACTGCTGATTTTAAATAGGAGAAAAAATAAGGAGAATAAAGCACTAGTAGCTATAGAGAAGAGCTGAATCCTTTTCACAAGTGATATTTCTATAGAAAGTTTTCAAAGGAAAAGAGTTGAGCACACACTTCTCCCTCTTCCTTCTGAGTCTGGGACCATTATTCCATAATGATCAAGGGAAAAGTAGAAAGTTGAAATAATTATGAAACTTTAAGCATCACCATTCAGGCCTGGATGGTCTTTTTTGTTTGTCAGGAGATGCGTTGTCATTAGATTTAATCTATGCCCTATTTCATTCAAAATAAGGAAGTTTGCTTCCTACTTTTAGCTTTTTTTTTTTTTTTAAATTGGAGATTTACCAAAGTTTATAACCTTAAATTGATGGACGATGTTTTTAAAGCTGCATACTTGGCATTGCCAGCTACATACTGCATAAGTGACAGAGTTTTTCAGGATTGAATTAACTATTATCCAACCCGTACAGGCAGACAGAAAGTTTTTAGTGTGTTGTTACCCAGGAGGCTTCTCTAATGGTCTCTCCCTCCTCTGCCCTGAAAAGTAAATAACTACTGGGTTATATTTTTAATTCAAACTTGCTCCTTCTCATCTGTTTGTTATCCTGTGACACAGCTGATCAAGACTAGCTGTATGTCTTTTGCTGTGGAAAAATGGAAAAAAAAAGTTTTATCTATTTTTTTTTCTTTTTCATCCCGTTCAAGATACAAATGGCTCAGTTTTACCTGCTTCCCTCTTCTCTTTCTCTTTCCTGATCCTGTATAACGTTACATAGTTTTATAAACTAAGAGAAAGGGTATAATTTAAGGAGTCTTAATAACTGAGAAATTTTTGAAATAGCTGTTGCTACTGCAACACATTAATGAAGTTTGCCTATGATATTTTTTTCACTACACTAATTGTTAATCTGACTAACACCTCTCTTGTTAATCTAAGTAGCTTATTCTGTTTCGTTGCTTAGAGCCCCAAGCTGTCTTTTAAGATGTTCTTCAAGAATTACCTATGAGCAATCCTGTAAAGTTTCAAATATAAAACTTATTGCCATTTAAAGTAGATAACCTTAGGTAGTTAAAAGAAGTGATTCTATGGCATAAGTAAAGTAATTTTAGCAGAAATTAAGGAAACAGAATTTTCGAAGTACCATAATTTTCATGAAAATTCCCCGTGTTTGAAAGAGATTGACCAACATCTGCACTTCACACATTCTTTTCCTCTTGGTTGTTCTTTACTCATTTATAATAATAGGCCACTTTATAGAGCATTATTATTCTCAGTGAATCATTTTGAAGGAGAGTATAGTAATGACCTAACAAACCATGAGTTCAGAATTTGAGAATCAAACAGGAAAATTTATTTGATAATATTTCTTAACCAAGAGAAAACTCTTAAGTGCTGTTTGAGAACTTTCTTGATTATCACGTTCTCAGCTTCATGGCTAATTCTGAGCCCAAACAGCCTGACTGACGACTCGTGTGCTTAATGTTAAAATAGCACTGAAGTGCTTTAAACCAAGATCTAAATATTTCATACAGATATGATCAGAAGCATGTATTCATCTTGGACAGGGAATCACATTCCATTTACATACCTCCTTGTCTTTGAG
This sequence comes from Cnemophilus loriae, assembly GCA_013397755.1. Classification (NCBI taxonomy): domain Eukaryota; kingdom Metazoa; phylum Chordata; class Aves; order Passeriformes; family Corvidae; genus Cnemophilus; species Cnemophilus loriae. The sequence continues at coordinate 186,866 of VZTF01002170.1, forward strand.
TATATGGTCTGAAGTTCAGAGCCTTAAAAATACATTTATTTCAAAGGGTGCTGGATCTGGCATTAATGAATATCTCTAGCTGCAGTAATATGCTATTTGAAAATATTTAATTGAGCTCTGAAAACTCCATGGAATACCAAAGCAATTTTTAGTACAGTTTGACTAAATTCAATGGCCAAAACTTTGTAACGTTTCTGGGTCTAGCCCTAAAAGAGCTGAAACTAGAAGAATAGATGGCATAACCCTTATTGTAAGAAATCTAAACATCAGGATGTGTCCACATCGCCTCTGCAGAAACAATATTTTCATTGAATGCCACCCAGGGGGCAAGCTCAGCAAATGGGAATTTCATGAGGTTTAACAAGATCAAATCCTGCTTCTGCTGCACCTGAGTTGGGGCCACCCCCAGTGTCAATCCAGGCTGGGGGATGACCAGATGGAGAAGAGCCCTGCCCAGAAGGACTTGAGGGTGCTGGTGGAGGAGAGGCTGGACATGCCCTGGCCATCTCACTCACAGCCCAGAAAGCCAAATGTGTCCTGGGCTGCATCCAGAGCCCTGTGGGCAGCAGGGGAGGGAGGGAGGGGATTCTGCCCCTCTGCTCTGCTCTGCTGAGAGCCCACCTGCAGTGCTGCATCCAGCTCGGCAGTCCCAGCACAGGAAGGACATGGACCTGTCGGAGTGAGTCCAGAGGAGATCACCAGGTTGACTGGAGAGATGGAGAACATCTTCTGTGAGAAAAAGCTGAGAGAATTGTTCAGCCTGGGAAAGAGAAGGTTTTGGGGTGGCCTAGTTGTGGCCTTCCAGTAACTAAAGGGAACTCACAAGAGAGCTGGAGAGGGACTATTTTCAAGGGTCTGGAGTGACAGGACGAGGGGGAATGGCTTCAAGCTGAAAGAAAGTAGGCTTAGATCAGACTTGAGGAAGAAATTCTTTACTATGAGGGTGGTGAGACACTGGCACAGGCTGCCTGTAGGAACTATGGATGCCCCATCCCTGGAAGTGTTCAAGGCCAGGTTGGATGGAGCTTTGAGCAACACGGTCTAGTGCAAAATGTCCCTGCCCGTGGCAGGGGGTTAGGAACTAGGTGCTGTTTAAGGTCCCTTCCAACACAAACCATTCTATGATTCCACTCCTAGGACTTATACTGAACACAGTCAATAAATTTGCTGCATTGGAAGCAAGTAATGCCAACAAGCAGTACTAGCACACTACTGCAAGTTTTTGAAGTTAATTGAATCAGCATATAAAAATGTTTTCCCTGTGTAATAAATCTCATTATAATCAACTTCTCTATGGCAGGCACTTCCCTATGATATGCAAATTTCAATTATTTATTTAGAATATATTCAGCATTTTCATATGACTCCATTTTCTGTTTAAAAAATTTGAGAGTTGCATTAAATACCCAGCTCTCCTTTGGAAAATGTTATTAGCAACATTGTATACCAACATAATAATGGAGCTTTTCAAATATACAGACTACAAATATACTTTGGAGGTGAAAAAAGGGTTTCACTCAAACTTCATCTAGGAGCTTCCTGGTTAAATCTGCTATGCTGACTTCTTTAGAATATGCAACATGGAAAGAGATAAAGGTTTAAGGATATTTTACCTATTTTTCCCCAACGCAAGAGGGATATAATGATATAGTCATTATTTCTTATATCTTATTTGATCTTATTATATCATATATATCTTCATGATATAATCATTATTTATTTCCATTTTAAAGTTCAGTCTCAGTGAACTCATTGTGTATTTCCAAGTGTAAAAACAGCAACATCTATTGAAGGAGAAATACAGACCACTGACAAAAATTTACTGGTGATCCACAGATGCTATGAATCTATTTCTTAACCAGTGTTGTTAAACATTCTGGAGAATAGCTTGATGATCTTATTCAAGGTGAAAAATAAAAAGGAAGCACCAACATTAGACACAGATGTTGCCTAATGGAACTTTTTCACAGTTTATTGAGTTTCTCATTGTTTCTTGTGAGACATGAAGAACATGGCAAAAAAAAGCCACACATAAGCCACACAATGAGATCGCAAGTTACAGAGATATGGAGTTCTTTTTATTCCCTGAGTAGCAAATGCTTTGCCTCCGTCATAGTTACTGCGAATACAGAGCAATGAGTCCACAACTTGTCCCGTGGATAATTATTATTTAAATTTGCATAAAGCATCTTTTATTTTGTGATTCTAATCACGTAATCTCACTAAGAATGAAAGAATGTTCATGATGCTGCCCATCTCTTAAGATTTCAAAACTCAACCTGTAAATTTCTGTTCCTTTTTCCTTTTTATTGTTTTTGCAGAAAGTTGTATAGAATAATACATTACTTCAATGCAGACTAGACTGTCACTAAAAATAATTTCCAAAGATGCATTAGCATTCAATAAATTCTTCATGCTTGTTTATTTTTTTGGGATTCACATGGAAAAATTAAATTTATATTAAAGAAATAACTCAAATATATGTATCACATGGTTAAAGAACTGAACAGTAAAGCATACAGCAGGAAAACAAGGATTCATAATTAAAGTAGATTAAATCATACGTCTCATCAAAATGAGGGGTGTGTAATAAAAAAACTTGTAGACAAAGTTTTCATATATAGTCAGTGTATATACACCTCCAGGTATCACAGGAAGTTTGATTATAGACAGCTAAATGATGAATGCTAAACTGTGATAGAAGAACACATCAAAAAAAGATACTTGAAGGTCCATAAATAAACCCCAGCTAAGAATTGTTTGATGCTAGATTCAAATATCAGCATGTGAGTGATTGGTTGCACCCATCACAGATATTTGTCCTCTTTTTTCTTTCTGGCCCCTTGAATATTTAATTGCACTGTTCAAAAGAGAAGAAATTCAAAAGGAGCAGTAATTGTAGAAAATCCACTGGACAAAGACAGCAGACACATGGAGGATGTAAATTTCAATCTCCTCTGATCCCATCTCTCTGGCTGTGCCTCATTGTGACAGACATAAGAAAAAATAGTAACTGCAGAAAAGGAAAGAGTCTGGTAAGGGTATGAAACACCACCTGAAGCTGTTTACATGCATTCTTATCTTCAGCATTTGCTATTAACTTGAGATAATCGCCCTGGGTCCTCTGGATTCCATTCTGAACCCTCCCTTGTACAAGGGAACAAAGACAACTTGTGGATTTTTGACACGGTGATTGGTTTTGAGGATGGTCACTACCATGTTTAATGCCATGCTGCTTAAATGCCACTGGATACGTGTGCCCCTTGGCAATACGCAGGCAATCGAGCAGGAACCTCTTTCTTAACTGATGCAAGCTAAGAGGCATTTCTGACTGTTGCTAGAAACACATTCTGGCAATGCTGTATGGACTCTTAACTCCTGTGAAAAGTCTCAGAAACTATTTCTGAATACAATCCCTACATTCAATTTGGCAAGGACAACAAGAAACTCAGGATTGTAGTTTAGGCTGGTAAAATCCCCTTCCCTGCAGATGAGAGTTTTGCCTGTGATTTTTGCCTTTGTAGAGGAAGCAAAGTGATTGGTTTTGTCTGCCTGTGTGGCTTTGAGGTCTGCCTTCTCCCTTTCCAAACTAATCCAATAAAATAAAAAGTGCTCTGGAAAGCATGACTCCTATGAGAGAGGCATACTCTGATTTTGAGGGAGAAAAAGTGTCTGCATTAGGATGATAAATGACTGGCTATAATTAATTAATCAATTAATTGATTTTACAATAAAATCCAGTATTAGAAGTAGTGGCCTTAAATACACCGTGACCTGCAGTTTTACCTGATAAATTATGCTCCATCAAAATCCACACTCAGCAGTTATTTATTGTGCAAAGTTCCAAAGTGGATCTTCTACTTCTGAATTAATTTGGATCCTAAGTATTCTGCATTTGTATTGCCACCCAAAAGAGTACTTGTAAAAATCATGTTTAAAAAAGGGATATACAATATTTACAGTAGGAACATGCTTGACTTTCTATGATATTAAAAAAGCTTAGCAAAAGGGAACAATGCTCATCATCTAAATGTCTGGTCTAGAAAAATTACTCCTGGGGTAATTTCAGGATGCTGCTCTCCCTGGATTCAATTTATGTTCTGCATCTACAATAAAGGGCAAATGTCTCTGCAGCTCCCCACTGAAATCAGTGTTGGGCTTGTACTTCTCAGTCTCACAGCTTGGAAGAATGCCATTGCAAAGAAGCACGGAAAAGGGAAATGAGCCACCGCAGAGAAAGTCAAGAGTGAAGATGCACTTCAAATCAATTTTGCCATGAAGCTGAGCTCTTGTTATGTCTGGTAGGAATGAATTTTAACAGATACGAGAGAATAACCTCAGGGCTACTATTCTTCTAATCACAGAGATTTTTTTTTTTTTTTTAAACTTTTCTGGAAAGACCAAAATGTTAAAGATTTTTTAAAAAATATTTATTTTAATGGTGCTAAATGTCTAATTAAATCTCAGAAAAGTGGTTCTGTCTTGGGAAAAAGATGTTATTTAACCTATGAAACATGTTAAACAGATTATTAAAGTGGGACTTTTTTATTCTAACTGCTATGTTGTAATAGTGGAAGAGATGATGGAAGAGACAAAAGATAATGGAAGAGACAAAAGAAGCATCACTCTGATGAAGTATTAGAAAGAAATTTGAAATGGCATTTGACAACATATCAAATAAAGGGCACAATTAAATAAGGGATCACAATTCAAATATTCAGCAGTATTTAGAAGACTACATCATTTTAAAACCCACTAAAATATGTTTTTATAAGTGCTATCCTACTGCACAGGACAAAAACTGAGGAATAAGATTTCAGAATAGCTGAAAAATCACAAGAATTGCTCATACCACTCCAAGGCTTTTTCACGACTAACTGAAATATAGGTCATAAGTTTCAA
>VZTF01002170.1:191796-265437 GCA_013397755.1 Cnemophilus loriae
AAAAAGAAGAAAAGAAAAAATCAGCTTCAAATACTTACCATAAACCCATCACAACAGTTCCACACATCAGCATCTCTGAGTTCAGCTTGCAGCAGCAAACCGTTAGGTACTGTTGGCAAAAAGAGAAAGCAAAGTTTGTTGCTACAAATTTCTGGATTATTGCTCAAAATATCCATGTCTACAGTGTGGTTTAGAGCAGCTCCATGGTTAGAATGTATTTGGGATTTGTTATCATTTGGGCAAGCATGACAAGATAAGATCTTAACAACTATATTTGAAACATGCACAAGTTCGTTTACACTGCCTACAGTGCTGCATTGATTCTTATCTCTTTCCCGGGTTATTTAACTAACAAAAGGGTCATAGCAAATGTACACTGAGCCAATGAGCCTACAGACATTAGCTCGCCCCTGCTCCCCAAAGTCTTTATATAACAAAATTGTATGTGGTGGGTTGTGGCTTAGACATGTTGCCAAAAGAGTTTTCATCGACTTGCCATCTATCCACATTGCAACATTCACAAATTCACTTCACCTATATTTAGAGACAGATAATAAACATTTATGTGATCAAAATAAATAATACAGGACTACTGAAACATCTCAAAGGCTTTGCTACTCAGAATGGCATCAGCTCCTGCCAAGGAAGTACACTCAGCACTAGCCACACTTCACTTTTCAGCCATTTATTTTTGACATAATGAAAATGCCTTCTCTCTGAGTACATGGCCACTCTTCCTCTCTTACATCAGAGTCTACCAGCTATTGAGGGTAAAAGATGTATGAGCCTGTTCAGACTGAGAGAGCCAGCAACTTAGGCAGCATGTTTCTTTTTTCAGTATTTAATATCTTCCCTGACTGCAGCAGATTTAGTGTGCTTGGAAGTTAACACCGAAGTATTTGGACCACCACTGTTTGAGGGACAGTGACCGCTGAGACAGGACAGCGAGTCAGAATTTTTGCTTGTTCTACATATAAACACGTTAAAGAGATAGGATAAATACTTTTTTTAAAGAATTCCACGCATCAGGCTGTGCTACTGTGAATCACGCATTGCTGCTCACCAGACGTGTCTCCGTAACCACAGCTGCTCACATTCCTTTGTGTATGCTTACAGCAGACTGAAAGTCCTAAAACGGAGAGGAAAGGATGAAAAAAACTGGATTCCAGATGACCTGACCGGATTCAGACTGAAGAATCTGAGGCGGCAGCTGCTTAAAGATTTGGAAGGGGTTATCTAACTAAACCTGAGGGATTAATATATTACACCATTCCTAGATAACCTATCTGCAAAGGCATTAACTAAGAGTTTGGAACACACGTGAAAGCATTCACCACTTCTACTTCAGCAGCCTAAAACTGCAGCCAAGCCACATGAGAGTGCATACTGACATCAGATCAGTCCTTTCCAAGGATCTATATGGAACTGCATTGTTTCCTGCAATCAGCAGTTTTAGGTCAAATTCTATGAATCCCAGTGACCTTGTCTTTTATCAAATAAAATGTGAAGCACTGATGAATTGAATGGAAACTTTAACTAAGCTCAACAACAGTTTAAGCATTCCACGCTGGGATATGCAAAAGAACAAGGCTATTCTGTAAAAGTACAAGCAGACATGTAGTAGATTAGATTGTCTGTACCAGCATCTCTGAAATTCAATCCTTTCTTAAATCATTTCAAAGGCAGATGGACAATGTTTTGCCAAGTCTGCAATTTGGTGGTGATGAAATTGCCTCATGAATGTGAAGTTAGATGACTACTTAGAATTTCATATATTTGTGAGAGAACAGAGGAAGAATTATCTGAGGTCTTCTAAACTGCAAGAAAAGAGAGGAAATTGGCTACATGCTGAGGCATCGACAAAAGGACAAGTTGAATCTGTTTATAAGAATGCTGGCAGAAGATTTAAGTGCCTTACAATTTCAAATCAAAGGCCTGCTGGTGGAGAAAAGCTGGAGAGAAAAAAGAGAAATCTGCACATACATTTACACTGCTTCTGATATGAGATAGAAAAGAGGAACAGAGAAATTAAGAGAGGAGGAGGAATGTCAGGAATTTTTATATAGGTAAGTATTTCTGAGCTCAAATTTGCAAAAAAAAAAAAAAGAGATAATGGAAAAAAAATAACTATGGTAAATACATTTGAAAGAATTCCCTGGCATATAAAAAAAAATTACAGGCTATTTAGTTTTGTATGGTGGAAAGGATATTTAAATACTTGGTGGTTATATTCTGGTTTGATGAGTTTGTTAGAATACGTGCAGTATAAGCTGTGCAAGTTACTTGTAGTTCACTTTGCCATGGTACCCTTCAGTTGTTTTATTTAAAGGAGCGTGTTATATTTAAAGGAGAGGCTTTACAACGCATTTTCCTACAGCTGGCTTTAGTTTGTGCAAAAGATGGCAACACTGGTAGATAACGGAGCTGAAATATACTTCTGTCTATATAATTATACAAAAATCTCATTACTCTTGATATACTATGCCAGATACTTTTCTACCAGGGAGACAGGAAAAGGAGGACATCCCCAGCCATCTTCTTGTTTGGAACATCAACATCCCCACAGTTGCTAAACATTAATAAGAGCACACAATAATGGCAGATCAATTCTGAAGAAAAGGATGAAAAGAAAAGCCTAAACACAATTCATAAAAGGACTCAGACTTCTGACATAGATATCTGACGTTGGATATCTGACTCCAGCTGTGTCATCCAAGAAGTTTCTGTTCATTGTCTCCTTTAATAATAAGGCTTTGAAGACACCGACTATCTGATTTTGATTTGAAACTTTATTTCTACATTTACTTGTCTCAATTTCTCCCTGTTTCAATGCCAGCAGAATAAGAAAAATTGACAGGATAACGTTTAGGTTTTTAGATTCTCATTTTAGAACTCAGAGCATGTTCACACACCTGCTCATGGCGTGCTTGACCAGGGACTAGGAGAGGGACTAGGAGCTAACAGGTTTAACCCACTGCCTCTTCAAAAGTCACTTAGTGGTTTAGCTGACACTCATCTTGGGTAATAGCCTCATGCAGAAACTTGTGTGTCCAGATCCACCTCAGCCTAATTGCAAGGAATTCAACCCCCAGCATCCCTGTACAATGCCTTAGCCTGATAACAAGGCGGCCTGGATCAGAGCGGTGTAGAATGATTCAGTCTGTCCTGTGATATCTGGACCTGCCTACTTTCATCATCCTCAGTAGGCAGAAAGATCACCGTCTGGTGATTCAAGAAACATCTGTGACTTATTTTTAGAACTTATTTCAGTCCTCTCCATTTGCTTTCATCACAATCTTTTGTCTTTCCTCCCTGCTACTTACTTTCATTTTACCTTTCACAAAACTGGAACAATAACTTCAGATTTTGCTAGTGCCTGTTCTTATTCCCTCTTTTAATCTTTGCCTTACTTTCCCATCCTCTCACGTCACAGCACCAACACACTTGTGCCAGCCCCTAGCCTCTTTAACTACCATTCCTCCTCTCTGCTTAATCTCTTTATGCTCAGAAACAGCACTCTGTGTCCTGCCTTGAACTGCCAGCTCCCTTCAATACAGCTAAGGTCCTCTTGAAATCAGTCCCTTTTTGCCTTCTCTGACTCTGCAATATGATAATTTTCTCTCACTGTCTTTCTTCCACAGATCCCTCTAGATTTTATTGCTGTTCTTGGTGGGAAATCCAAAATGCTTTCTATTTTGTCTCCTTCACTCTTGCCTTTAAATTATCTCACGCTACCCCTGCCTGCAAATTTAGATGTAAATATTTTTTTAAAGCAACTAACAGTCTTACCTCAGCATCCCAGACCCATTGCCTTCTTGTCTCTCTGACATCTTTTTATGACTGACCAGCTACCAACATTTCAAATTCTAAGAAATTAGAACAGGCAGCTTGATATTCACTTGCACCATTTTTCCCATTTTTTTTTAATCTGGTTGACCAGCATTTCACTGCCATGTTTATTTATAAAAATAAGACATATTTGGTCTCCCCTCCATTTATCAAAATGCTGCTTCAAAGACTGGTCTTCTACTACAAAGTTGTATCCGTGTCACCCCTCTTTTTTCATTCTTCTACTACTAGGTCACTTTTTTGTATGAAACACAATCTATTTGTCTTTATTCCTAATGCCAAGAACATCATAGCCCCATCCAATTCCCAATGCAGCAATTTCCAGTAATTCAGCAGCAGGAACTCCAAATGACTTCTCGTCTCATTCTCCATATTTTAACTGCTCTACCTCTCAGGTGGAAAACTAAAAAATATCTCTCCATCATTCTCCACCCCATTCATAAAAAAAAATTACCTTATTATGAAGCCTGGGAAAACCTGATAGTGCCTCTTGTTAAGGTCTATGACTAGAGGACATCTTGACTGTGTTTTTCTCGTGCACTGCACTTTTTGACACCGGGTATTTAGTTTTTCTCTTGGATCAGCTGGGCAGGGATATTCAGTGGTGCCTTCATACAGGGCACAGCCAAATGCACAACTCTCACATTTATGATGTTGTGTAGGGATGTTCTCATGGTGGGGGGGAGCACCTGGTTGCAGCTCGGTGTTCATGTTCTAGACTGGTCCTTGTTCACGTTCAAAGCTGGTCCTAAAATGTCTCATAGGAAGCAGAGGGGGAATTATAAGGGATTTCTATAGAGACAGAGGCCTTCACAAAGAAGATAAAGTCTGGAGAACTGACACAAGTTGCACAGGACAAGATGGAAAAGTCACGTGAAGAACATTTTCACCAGGAGAACTGGTCTCCCAGAAGGGCTTCTAGCAAAAAGTCACTTCACTTCTTCCCTTTTCTCTTCTCCCTGTCCTAGCCTTGCAAATGTGAGTTGTTCTAAAGGCAGAGGTCACATGCATATTCACAGGCTGAAAACTTCGAAGAGTAACAGAGAACCTATTGTCATAACTAGACAGCAAGCAGAGGGACTAGGAGCTAACAAATCTATTTCTGTTCTAGACATATGTAGGTATGCAAATCATTTATTTTAATGGTTTTATTCCAAACTGATGCTCCTATCAATACTGTTACTGCTACTCCAAGCAACGAAAAAATCTGACCAATTCTTTTCAGTGTAGATTTCTGTGGCTCTTTTCATCTGGATTTGCAGGATCAGTATTACCTCTTGAGCTGCTCTCCATTTTGAACTAAAAGCTTTAGGTATTTTTAATATTCTTTGTGAAACAGTATTTGCAGTAAAATGGTACTTGGAAGAGTAGTAGGAATATCTCACAGAAAGCAAGCATGTTTATACTGAATTACCTGATTTCTGTCTTTTATGATTCTGCATATTTAGCATCATTTGGTTTAGGATTAAAGACCATCAGAAATGACTGCTAAAGACTTATAAGTACATTTAATCCTGTTTTATACTGAGGCCTTTATTGAATCATGTATTTTAAGTTACACTCACGAGAAGTGCAGAGAAAGGCACACTGAACTGGTCTTATATAGCAGTTAAAAGCCTTCTTCAAATGCTAATCATTTATAATTAGTCTACTTCAATTAGTAATGAACAAATTGCCCTCTCCAAGAAAAGAGAATATATTCCATGTGCTGATTAAAAGGGAAGAGTGATCTTCAAATTCTGAAGCGAATGATTGATGTGAAGCAAAACTCTCTCACAATTTTGTTCTTTTAACTCTTTGATGAACTGATCAACAAAGGCAAGTTTCCCAAAAGTCTTAGAAGCATTATTAGCAATTCACATAAAGAAAAGCACATCTGTGTTCATACGTTCTCACTTTAAATACATCCTTACTTTAGTGCTATTTTATGCCTTCTACTAAGCAGGTGTTTTCTTCCCTCTTTTCTCCAGGAATCAGCTTTTAATTGGCTACTTTCTAATGTACAAAAAAAAAATCAAAAAGCAATTGGCTGATTTGGAACTGATTCTCAGGCAGTAGTCCCAAAAAACCTTTGGGTGGGAATAAAGACATTTTATTGATTCAGTACAACTTCAATCACTAAAGATTACACAGTTTAGGAGAAAATACCTAAGTTGAATTTTGATACAAGTCTTCTTTCACTTGCTCGATGTCTATTCTAAATAGCCCAGAGAGTGTTTACTGGAAGAGTGGTTTTGCTTAGTCTTAATGTGCAAGTTCTTCAGGCAATAGTGTACTTCAAGCATATGCAAATTAATAGTTTTGAATCACCTATACTGAAATGAGGTAGGGGCGAGGGAAAGAAAGTTGGATAATTCATTCAGAAAGTGAGTATCTGCTTTCTGCTGATATGCCAACTAGTGAATTACAGAAAATCAGTGTTCTGTTCTTTGTGTTCTTTTATTAGGTGTTCTGCTTCCAGGTGCTTGGAGTGGTCTTGTATAACTGGGGTTTGTTCATTGGTTTTGGTGGCATTTTTACTTTATCAGAAGTGTGTGTGGGATATTAAGTGAAAAAACACAGGACAATGTTACATCTTAAAAAGCAGAGAAAACCCTTCTCACTGATATGGTTGTGTAGGCAAACGCTGTAGGACTGGTAAGAAATGTATTAACAGAATGATTGCAAATGGAAAAATGCAGACCTGACAAAATGAGATAAATTTCTTCAATGACAAGTCTGTCTCAGTAAGAGCAGCTGAACTAGGGAGAGAGTTTCTCTAGTAAAAGTAATGGAATTTAACAGAGATTTCTAGTACTTCATTTCGGTTTTACCTTCCTTTAACAGATTAAATCAGCATCCAGTTCTTCCTATAAGGACCCATGGCATGGTCTCTGGAGGAGGAGGTGATATCTCCTTCCAGCCATCTTCCACAGGCATTGGCTGCCCTTCATTTGAGCAGGCAGATGAAGGCACTGAAGCATTGCTAGGAATCTGATATAAACTGTAAAGCTTTACAACATTATAATACAATTTGAAAGCATGTAGATGTGTTAAATTGTAATCACTCCCCTCTATATGGGAATAGGGAAAAGGATATCTTACATTACACAAACACACAGCCATAGCACTAATTAATTTCCTGATTAAAGCTATCGATAACTCCATAAAATAATTAGCAATAGCTTCATAGATCATTTACCAAGTATCTGGAATTCAGATAGTAAAACATAGCTGCTCTAGGACAATGTTTAGTTCTTCTGTTAGTCTGTTTCTTCTTTAACTATCAACTACATTAGTAACATTATGGTGAGCTCATAGCAACTCCATAAATGTTTTATCAGACTTGAAGAAAGATCATTATCCCATAAAACATCAGTGTAAGCATCTCTGATTTCGCACACTTAACCCTTTGTCTTAGTTCACTTGAAAATCTGCTGGTTCTGAAAAAGTCATTTATTGTGTCCAAGAACAACAAAATAACTTTCCGAAGGATTTGTTGTTAGATTACAGATGATCTCACAACCTTATTAAGATGTTGGGATCCCTATGTTCAGAAGTAGATTAAATTTTTCTTTCTTTCAAGGTTTCCAGACACAGCAACAATAAAATGTCCACAAGACACTGGACAACACATGTAAATTAGCCATAGTATAACTTACCCATTTATGCTTTTATTCAGAATAATTCACAGAACCACTGTTTATTCAGGGATTATTCAAGAGGTTATTTAGGGATAGACTTTTGGTCAAGTGCCTTAGTTTTATCACATGGAGTCGATTTTAACTTCTACCCTAGACATTGTATCTGATTGTTCTGAAGGAGCAAGTTTAGGAATTTCCGCTAATGGGTGAACACAACTATATGTGTTACTGTGTTATCTCCTCTGCCTTTGGAAACACAACGGTGAAATAAGGAACTGAAGATACACTCTATTTTAAAGAAAAAAAATCTGTGATGGTCTAAGACTGGCCTCTCTGGCCTCATGGTGTGAATACTGTTTTGTTTGACAGAAAATGTAGTGATGTTGTGTAGTATTATCATCAGACTATTGATGGACTTTCAGAGTTGTCATCAACAGTACTAATTTTGCATAAATGAAAAACAATTACCCAGGAGTCAATCAATTTTCCACCTATAACACACAGAGTACTCTGAGAAGTAACAGGAAAAATATCTTTGCAAAATGAAAGTTTGTAATAAAAATTAAATATTATCCTTAATGAAAGGGTTTTTCATATAACAAAAACTCTCACAGCACTAGCTTCAAAATTCACATCCGGTTTCATTAAAAAACATATATGGAAAAAGAAACTGTGTGCACATGAAATACTCAGCACACACGAGCTCTGTATGTTCTGTGAACACCAGACAGGAAAGAGACCTGTTCCAAATAATTAGTGAAAATACACAGATTTTAAAAAGCAGTCTGGTTGCCTGGGAACTCAGTGAGAAACTTGGAATAGTTTTACAGTTGATCAAGGTTCATTCAGTAAGTAACAGATAAAACGTTCTGATCTAGAAAGAAATGAAGATGCATATCAACTACACACAATACCATCTGCTGTTCAGGCCTTCCATAAGGATGTTCCCTTATCTTGGGAACATCTTCGTGGTAAACCTGATGGATTTTTTTTGTAGCAAAACATCACAGAATACCTTAATACAGCTGGAAAATTTGTCTTCATATCTAAACCACAGATAAGTAAACACCTAAGGAAATTCTAAGAAAGCAACACAATGATGGATTTTTGTGGACAGAAGAATTGGAAAGAAAATTATTACTTCATTGTGAGTGATACTCTAGAAATACAGCTAGCAGTATAGTGAAAAGAAAGTGAAAACACTGAGAAGAAATTTTTTCTGATAATAAGTTCTGGATTACGGAAGAATCTTTGATGGAAATTACATCTCCTGGAATATGGACAAAGTACTGTAAATGTAATAAAGGATATACTGATAGATTGGCAGAACAGGAGCTGGGAGAGCTTTTAGAATTTTTCCTCTTCTTTCCTAATTGTTTACTCTTATCATTACAGTATCAAGTGTTTCTAATATTTTTCATGCCATTTCTAAAGAAGGAAAAAGTTAATTCCACATTTTAAGTGAAGGAACTCCCAGTTTCTACAGGAACATCTTGCAGTGAGCCACCAGATATTAAAAATAAAAGGTGAGAACTATCAGCATTTGGTTTAACATCTACATAAGAGCTATTTCTACAAAATTCCTTTATATGCTGTAGAGATAAGCACTCCTAGTGCCTACATCATTTCATATTGCCAACAGTTTATGTATGAGCCATATCAACAGCACAACTCACAGCCAGAGATGAAAAACACAAAATAAAAGTTGTACCAAAAAGAGAGTTCAAATGGTAAAGTTATTAAGATGTAATTAGACATTAGGATGTAATGAAATTAAATGGACATCAAATACCCAGTTCCTGCTGTGAGGCAGGATGGTGTGGGTTTTTTCAGTAGGGTGAATGGATGAAGTAGAATGCAGAGGCCAACTCTGCTGTGTTGAGAGCTGGCAGGACCCTTCTGCCTTCACACAGGCACATGCCATCATTAGCAACAACACGGATCTCCAGAGGAGTAAAGAGAGCAGCACGCTCCTTCCAGAAGACATAGAAGCTGTCTTCAGGAGCCAGGCTTCTCGGAAGAATGTGCTTTGTACTGCCTTTGCTCTTGCTAGCGGCCTGAGATAAGATTTTTGGATGTTTCCAGTTACTTCAAGAATCAAACTTCCTAATTTGTCTCCTGCTTGTTCTTCAGCTATACCCAGCTGTGTAACAGACTAGCAAGCAGACTCCACCATAAAGGAACTGTCTGCTCTTTGCATAAACTGGGATTGATGATTCCTAATAAACCTGTATTTTGAGCTGTGAACATTCAGATTCAAAAATGTAAAGCCAAGACTGCCGACTGTGATCCCATCACACAACAGTATGCTTGTGTTCTGCCGGGATGACATTTTATGTAGTTATGTCTTCTTGTCACAAGAAAAACTGAAAATGTAAAGTAAGCAAAGACACAGAGGTTTTACTCATTTTTTGCAGCACTCAGAACTCAAATCACCCTGATTATATAGCAGTGAATTTAGGTATATTACAGAAGACATGAAGACAAATGAAGCCTAAAATCAATCTTTGCAGAAGGTAGGGTCTTGATTTGCCCCTCAGACTTCAATCTATCCTCAAAGTTGTATATTCTTAGATAGATTGTGTAGGTCCAGATTCTCAAAGAAACAAGGTTTATTTCCTGGAATACTTTTTTCATACCTTTTCATCATGTAAGGGAATTTTTATAAGCTTTTTTTCTGGTTATTTAGCTTATCAGGCATCAACAAAGCTCCTTTATATTGAAAAAAAAAAAAAAAAAGAAGGTTTTTTTTAATCTTTATGTAAATGTGTACATTAAAAATGCATTATATATTTTGGAATTCTGTAAATTAAAAATGCATTATATATTCACGGAAAGCAAGAGTTAACTCCTCCTCACTGCATATTTTAAGTCAATATTATTAATCTTGAAATGCAAAAGAAAGTCTAAAAGTACCATTGCCAACCAAAGGACTTTCTCACTGGAGAAGGGGAAGTCACAGGCAGCTTTGCAGATTGTCTAGGATCTCAAAATGACTCGTACATCATATTATCTCTTAGCCATTAATGTAAGGAATGAGGCCAAGTAAAAGAAGATGGACACTCCCAAATCTGGATGACCTGTACCTCTCAGAAGAGCCATCCAGGGCTACAGGCCACCAGACATAATTTAGTGTAGACTGACACAGCTCTAATTTCAGCCAGCAGTAGGGATCTATCTGGAACTTGGCCAGCATCAGGCTGGAGACAGTGAAAAGCTCTTTTTGTTCTCAGTCTGTTTGGGTTTGTTTGTTTTTTTTTCCCAAATAAAGCTTGCACACACTACCCAACCTACTTTTCTATTTATACCCCTGTTTAGACATATATAGGTAACTCTGCAGGCCTTTCAGCCAGCACATACTTCACGGCAGACACTTTTCCAGGGCACACACTGCAGGGAGCAAAGCTCCATCAGCAGTTCCCGCAGCCCTGTCCCTGCAACACGCACACCACAGGCCTTCCACGTTACGCAGCTGTCTTTCATTCCCGTTAGAACTGAGCTGGTGAATGGATACGGGGAAGTGACGCATTTCCGACTTAAATTTTGATCTCTTTTGGTTTAGAGGCTGCGTGCAGTGAGTACATACTCACACTTGGCAAGCTGGAATTGCTCATGTACTGCTGTTTATATGCAGCAGAAGATGCTGCTTTGTAAAGTTACATGCACTATGAACATAGTTTACTTTTGAAATATTATTGTTTACAGGATTAGAGATAATAAAATAATAGCAAACCCAGCAGAAATAACAGAGTTTGTGTTTGAGTTTTCCTCTCCTAATGGGTAGGTATTTGTAATTTACTAACCCTGCAGTGATAATGAGGGTAACCTGCCACAGCAAAGTAAGCTCTCCGACTTTCCAGCTTAGTGTTCCATTTGCTCAGGTAAGAGAGCTGGTTTCCATCTCATGTGGATGTGTGACTCTCTTCACAGGCTGCTCAGCACGGGAAGTTCGGTCTCTGAAGTTTCTCTGCAGATGATGTGCCAAGAGGGCCTCGGTGAGACTCCTCCACACAGCCCAGAGATAACCGGAGTCTGGGGCACAATGGGAGACAGGATAGAAGCTGTGAAGTGCTGGGGGACAGAGGGGACCTGGTGTGGGTGTCACACTGTGCAGGGAAGCTGGAGGTGGCCTTTGGCTACTCCTCGGCTACCGTCTCTCTGTTACATGGTGTCACTACAGGCACAGTTCCCCCAGCATATTTGAGAGGGCTGATGCATTGACAAGGCACAATACTGCTGCACAATGCTGTCTGCTCAGTCTGGCATTGCCCCACCACCCAGGATAATAATATTTGTTTGCTTTCTCAAGCTACACGACACACAAACTCAGACATGTAGCACTCTTTTCTGAAAACTGACTTGGTCTCTGATGACTTGGAGACTGCTGGACATCAGTGCCTACAGCTGAACACACTTATCTCTGATACTCTTGAAGGAGAAGACCTGCATCTCTGCGTTCCAAAGGCACCAGATTTTTAGGTAAGAAACAGCCTAAACAGGGCCACAAAATGAAACATCTGAAGATTAAATGGTAGTGGGTCTTTTGGGAAGGGTTTTTTGGGGTGGGTGTGATGCCAGGACAATATAACACGCGGCAGACAAGATTTCATCCTATGTCTATGTGCTATCATACAGGATAATCTGGCTTTTCACACAGATATATTAGAGTCGCTCTAAAAAAAAAGATCACGATGTCTTGGTGTCCATACTACTTCCCCTGTATTTTAAAAAGAAAATGAGCCTCTAATCTTATCTAGACAATACTTCTAAGATTTCCTTCTCATCGTGTCCAAGCAATCAACATTCCTGTAATAAGTAATGCCTTGATATTAACTAAATCTCTAAGGTATTTTTTCATGGAGTTTTCATAGCATGGGCTGATTTATTTAATTGATGAATAGCTTTGTATGTGCTTATTTTTAATCCTACCCATTTATCTTATGAAGAATTGCTGTTTGTAATTATTCCAAAGACCTAATACCAATATTTTTAATGATAATAATGAATGACATAGCTTTTAGCAAGCCTTTTAATGTTCGTAAAACAATACTCTAATTATTCCGAATAAAATATTTATATAGTTAATACAAAAGAGCTTGATATTTTACTTGATCTCAAATGAATACAATGAATCCAACAGGATGAATTTCTCTTTGATATCCATGACCACATACCTTTCTTTTAATCACACTCTCATACTTTAAAATCTGTAGAATACTATTGAGGAACTCAGTGTTATGAGTTAAATATGAAATACTACCAAGAAGACCCCATAGCATTTTACCTGCTCTGTCATCTTCTGTATCCAACTGTTGTGTCACATTGAGAATTTAAATTGGGAGGTCTTTCTGCCAGGGGAGGTTTTTTCCCTAAGTGGCAGAACAGCTTCATTGTCCGTTGCTAAGGTTCCTTGTGCTAATGCACTACAAAGAATTATTATTATTTAATGAATACCTGTAGTCTCCAGGATGGTTCACTGGGGTTATCACTGTCAGTTACATTTTCTAAGCTTATATTAAAAATTACAGGAATAGCTATTCCCTTGTTCACTAAAGAGGACAGAATATTTTACCACTTAAGCAAAGAGTGTGCATAGATACCATCCGTAGTTGCAGTCTCAAGAGTTCTTAAAAATAGCAAGGAATCCATCTATGGATGCCTGATCTTGGCCTGTGATTCAAAATTCATTTTTGGGCCCTTAAATAGGCAAAGGAGTTTATAAAAGCCTTTATTATCTAGTCATGTCACACAAGTCACTGTCTGCCAGTGGAATCCATCAGTCCCCTATCATTGAAGATGAGTCATTTCTCTTTATCCAAGTTCACAGGCTGCAGAGGCTATTATTTTGATAATAGGCCTTCAGGTGTTTCCATTTTGACATCTGAAGATTTTCAAAAGACTTCTGAAGACTTTCAGGAAATATTCAAACCACCCACTCTCTAATATGAAGAGAGACTCACCTATCGCTTTCAATTCTCCCCATCTTTCCTCTTTTCTTCTGATTCTTTCAGAAAAAATTAGAGTGAGATTTGCATTTTTTAAATTCTTTTTGACAAGTGAGCTTTGATTTGAGATTGTAAAGCACAATTTTAATCACTTAATTTTTGGCCAGTCTAATCAGTATTTTAGCTTGGGGAATTAAGTAATTTTTTTACATTCCATGCTTCTAGGAAAGCACCAAGAAAAAAGGATGTGAATTTTAACAAATTTTTCCAAGTTTTTCATTCATCTGTGCTTCACGATCCCACATCCTTCTTCCCAGCTCACTCCAAAGTTTCCTGATCATTAAGGAAATTGTCATCACTGCACTTGGTGTCGCTTTGACTAATCTCAGAGGCTTTCCTGAACAAGCAATACACTTTATATACTTTATTTTTAAAAAGTAATCATGGGCAGAGCACATTTGTTGTTAGAATTTTATCTCTCTGTAGCATGCGCGCAACATACAACCAACTTTGAGCAAGAACTGAGGTGTTCTGAACAAGGATGTGTACTGAAAACAGATAAAACCAGTATGGAAGTTCTTTCAGCCTTTGGAAAAGCATCAAGCAAATACTTAATTGTGAAAAAGCACTGGAAATTTTGCCTCAGATTTTTGGGAGCTTTCCTTCATTGACTTGTGCTGTTTAAACACGATGAGATTTCAGATTATCATGTCTATTAAACTAAATCTCACCAAAGTTTTGCTTACTCTAAGCTTTGTGCCTAACTGCACCTTCCCATAAAAGCTCTCAAGTGGAAATACAACTACTTGACTTTTTAGGTTGTAAGAACTTCTTTCTCTCCCTTCTATTAAAGGAGAAAAGGACTGAAAAGCTATAACTGTTCATCAAATTTATTGTGCTCATAAGCCCCTAAATTCGAATTTCACTGTTGTTTTTACTGGCTGAAAAACTTACTCAGGCTTTACTCATGAATTATGTATTTAAGAACTGAGTACAGACAGGATCTTATGATCCATAATTACAAATCGAGTTTTATACAAGAATCTCGTCCTGTATCACCCTCATAACTCTTTCAGCAACATAGTTTTGTATCTCCAGTATTAGTTTTTTATTTCTTTGGGGCCTGTATATCGTTAATCAAAAAATAATTTGAAATATCCTCACAACAAACTCGCATTGACACTGCTGCAGTCCCTGTCCTCATAAACACACTTCCATGACTTCACTAGGCTATTGAGTGTACTTAAAATTGTTCCAAATAAGGCTGTATCCTCTTCACTTCGAGTGCTTGCACAAATTTCTAACGTGGCAAGTCTACAAAATTTAACACTGTGCCTAGACATACGCACAAGCACATCCTGTACATACAAGCAAAAGGTGGCAAAGAGGAGGAGAGCAGTAACAGCCCTGCAGCCCTTCAGCCTACTTAGCACTGGAATTACTGGAGGAATAATTTTCTGAATGCAACCCAACACAGCCATTTAGTCAAGTATGAAGTTGGACTCAGTAAGCTCTTTAGACAGTTGGTCACAAGAGATTCCTGTCCTGAATTATCCCCTGGGGCAGCGTCCAGGTCTTCCAGGCTACAGAAAAAGCCTGAAAACTTCTAACACACATGTTTAAGCTCAAACCCAAAGTACTGTGAGTGCTCTGATAAAATGAAAAAGCGGAAAGCTCCGTAATCTGACAGTGTTGAGTGGGAGCTCTGCATGCTGGGTATCTCAACAGATAAAAAGCAGTTCGGAAGTTACCAACTGAAAGGTCAGACAATGGAAGCATCTTCTTTAAACGTGTCAGCTTTCACTCAACAGTCTGACAACAGTCATCTTAGGTTTAGTCCGCCTCCTTCCTTCAGGGAGTTTAAAATATTATAGTTCTGTAGAAACCTAGATGGCCAACCCTTGTACTCTTCAAGGAGTAAACACAGCAGTATGCTGTGCTCAAAATCAATTACAGTTGCTTAATGATTAACTGAAAAAACTGACTGATTACTTCATTATTTTATGTGCAATTTATTTTAGAATCATAGAGCCTTTGGATATGTGGAAAAGAAAACGAGCACAAGTTTGATGGTATTTTCAAAATTCTAATTTTATCATAATGATTTAAGGCACTTATGACTGCTTTAAACTAGAAAGCACATCTCTAGCTTCCAGATCTATAAAAAGCAAGTAAAATGTGTCTTATTGAATGTTAGGCACAAGTCTATGACTTTTTAAAAAAGCTTTGAATATCAATGAGCACTTTCTGAAAAATTGCTTAAAACCTTACGAAATGGTAACTCAAACCACAACGTTAACAAATTTGAGTTCCCCGTAATGATAAGAGTCCAAAAGATTTAGGATAGCTTTAAAAGAAACAGAAACACTGCGAGTAAAGCAGCTCCAACGCCACTCAGGATCAGCTTATTGCTAGATAACAAAATACCAGCCAAGCATGAGATTTGCACCTTCACTTCAGATTTCTTGCACATGAACTTCTTTCCACCTTATCAATGCAGCTTCCAAAAGGCTTAGTGAGTGCAGCTGGATCGGAGTCTCTCACTGCACTTCTGACTGAAAACTTGATTGTTCATGTCCATGTGTAGCAGCAAGTCATGCCTGCAGACTCGTGATAAATTTAACTGCAGAATGGGAAAAAAAAAGGGGATAGATAAAATATTAGCCTCCATCTGTAAGAGTTAATGCGCCAAATTATATTACATGTATCATGCATATAACTTAATTTTATTTATACTTTAAATCAAATGGTCTGATCGAAAGGAGAAATACTCTACCTGCACTTCAAGCAATATGGGTCAGTTTAAATGTGCTTAATGCTACCGTGTCCCTAGCAAATTTATTTCTGTCATTTAGATCAAAGGCATGTATTTGCAGCATTTTCTATGCCTGCTCTATAGATGCAGATACGTTACTTCCATAAGACCCGCTACAAATGCTATTGTAATTGCTGAGAAAATACTAAAATCACAGAATTTAATTCTATGAAAGATTCTCTTTAATAAAATATTGCTGGTTTTCTCTTAAGACTGGGTCATTATTTATTCTTTTCATGCAGCTCATTTCGGAAGTTTCAAAGTGTTCGACAATAATAAAAAAAAATCAATTAAAAGCCCAAAGACAACACTGCAGTAACATGAAAAGAAATATAATAAAATTAAATGCAAATTTCTAAATTATTCAAATTAAAAGTTTTATAGGTATCCACAGTAATAAAAAAATAATAAGAAACCTTCAAAGGAAGAAAAAAGGCAACAGAGGGTTTGAAGACTGATATTTAGTTTAATATCTGTAATTAGTTTAATAATTTGGCAATACTTGTTCCTCACAGGATAATGGCAGTTGTCTACAGAAACTGCATATACATTTGCTCAAAACTACAGTTTTTCTTTTAACTATCTGTGCACCAATGTACAGCTCCTTTATGTTGTATCTATTGAACACGGAAATATTTTGTGCTTTTTTGATGCATATGATCTATAATCTCAAGGTAACTTAAACAATCACAACATTCGGCAACACGAAAATTATTTTTACTTTATAACTGGGGAAACTGAAGAATGAGATTCCTACCTTCAGACATTTCACATGTTCCTGAGTAAAAATTGGAATGCCCAAAACCACAGAGGTGACAAATATCCATGGTTTGCGGTGATGTATGTAGGAGTTCCAAAGCCTCACTGTGTCAGCAGCAGCACTCCTGCTGCACTTACTCAGGTATGAACCTGAAGATCTTTGCTTTTTCTGCCTGAGTGTATAAATGTTGGACTGCATGGTTTAGTCCCTGGCTGGACTGCCCGATTTATTCCCTGGTAACTTATTATGGCACTGTGTGGCGAAACCCATGTTACAGAGAGTTTGAGAGCCTTTATTGTAATACAAGCTGAGAATCTCACAGATGGTCTATTTGCCATCGCTGCTTCTCTCGACAGCATCCCAGTTTTACAGAGTGAGAACCCACGAACAATGGAATTAAGAGCTGAATGTAAATTCACCTGGATCAAGATGCTGCACTACCCCAGAGATGATGGAGAAATTAGCATAATGAGGCAAACAAATGCTTTAGAGTCATAACTTCCCCTCCAATGCCTCTTGCAACGCTTCTTTTGCTCTGCTGAGTTCTAAAACCATCTCAGGGCTGCTGACAAGCAGGTGATAAAAGAAAAGAATAAAATGCTGTCAACATATGTTGCCCGTTCCTTTTTATGTTCTCCACACACATGATCTGGGCCACAGAAAAGTAGAAACAGTCCTGCTGGGTTAGAGTGGAATGGCTAAATCCTGCCTCCAGCTGCAGCCAGTAGCTGATGCTTAGGGGACATGGGAGAAACAAGGTAAGGACAGACTGTTCCTGCTTAGCAAACCACTGCTTTTGGCAGTCAGAAGGTTAAGGATTTCCTGAACTGCCTATCCGCCATTCATCTGGAACCAAGTTCTACAATTTAATTACAACTTTATGAAAAAATATTTCCTCCTGCTTGTTTTAGACCTATTCTTTGAAAATAGAGAGCTGAGTTCTATTCTTTCCTGAGTAAATTGTTCACAGACACCTTTGTAATCACACGTTTTTATTGATCTCTCTGCGACCCTCTTTCTTGTACATTTTGTCCTCTGCTTCCTCAGAAGCAATAAATCCTCGTATATTTGGTAACATCCATCTCTAGTAAATACTTCCATTACTCATAATACTCTATCTCACCTTTAAACCAGGCAGTAATCATGACAACTGATAATTACTATGATTAAGAAAAAATGACACTCAAGTAAAAACACTTTTTCTCATTTCATAAGTGCTTAGTTTCCTAAAGGAACTTTCTGTGTGTACTGTCAGAAATCCTAGTTCACCAGCACTACAGCTACTCCAGTCAACTCAGGAGCCAAAAACATTCCTACTCACAAGAATTTCTCTCTCTGCAGATATTAGACCATGAAAATTGCCCTTGTCACACCTTTGGTGCAGTGACCTGGCACTCTGTGGCTAGTACCATCTGCAGTGCAGCTCAGTAGGTTAAGTGTGTTCCCCATGGGCATTTTGGATGCAGTCCCTCCACCTTTGGATGTTGGGAGTGTTTAACAGCATGGCCAGATGCCGCCTGGTGGCCCCGGAGCCAGTGAACATGCTCTGGCACTGCTCGTTGCTAACATGGATTTTAAAAAAAAGCCCAAAACCACAAGGTTACGCAACGTACAGCACAAGGCATGATTTACCTTCCATGTCCACTCCCCCTTATTAGAAGAGGTTATATACGATCAGCATAAGCCCACACAAACAAACCTCCAGATTTTGGATGTTCTTGAAGGTAGGGGGCTCCTACATCCTTCTGCAGCCATCTAGGTCAAGCGAGCACATGCTATTCATAAATGTTTAACATAAAGAGTGAACCACAAAGTGAGAGCAGTATTCCTACAGCTCAGTCCACTGCCAGAATCGTATCTTCCTCTGTTTTGTGCCTAAGGTGCCCTACAAATTTTTGATCACAGTTGTTTGGGTTTTTTAAAATTAGAACAATTAAACTATTTAATCACAGTTTAGAAGATGTAGGATGCTTATTTCTGCAACAATTCATATATTTTTTATTTTAAATTATTATAAAATAATTTATTAAAGACTTTTTTTTCCCCCAGAAATGAGGTCATGATAACATATTTCTTCTACTTTAAAAGTTAAAACCTAAAAAACCTCAACCCAAGTCCTTTCCTACAAGTCGTCTTTACAGGCAGCCCTTTATTAAAGATGTGCCTTAGCATGGCATACTTCCTCACACTTCCTTGCTTAGTTGGTAAGGCTACCCAGCTGATCATCTAGATTTTCCTCTCTTTCCTTAAAGCCACACAGCATTTCATGCAGCTGAATTGAACTGAGAGCTTGCTGAATAATGAATTCTTCTCTGACATCGTGAGCCTTCCCATCAAAAAATTATAATATTGACAGGTTCCATTTACAAACCTAACCACCTTCTTATTGAAACACAGACTTTTATGTGATTTTAATGTATTAATGTGAACATTACTCCTACTATATGTTCATGCTTTCCTTTGTGTTTCTCCCATGCCTGTTGGTTTATGTAGGGTTTGGCTGCTGCACTGCTCCAGAAAGTTCAAAAAGATCCAATTTTGCTAAGCTCTGCAGAAATGTGACTTGTTCAATTTAACTTTAGGTGAGATCCATCTCACTAACTTGAGACAGCTACAACATACTCTGAGTGTGCATAAGAAGGTCCCTGCTAAGTTTGTGGAGAGAAAAAGGCATTTTATAGGACAGTATACTCCAGTCTTGTGAAATCACAACAACCAGCTAAGATCCAGACTTGTAAACTCTAGCCATCTCAAATTAGCTGAACTAATTCTGTTTCACTTACATATTGTTTTAATACCACCTTCCTTGTAAGCACACGAGGAGAGCCAATTCTTTGATTTCTCTGAGAAACAATGGCAGAACAGCACTTGAGAGCGCAATGTGTTGTATTTTCCTGAGTGATTAGCAGTGCATGAGTGCCAACCTGCAAGTGCAAATCATATTCAATTACCGTTAATCTAGAGCAGAAAATAAGGACATGATCGTTCACAGAGGCTTAGAGTATAATTCTGTCTTCTTTCAATGATTTCTCCAGAACATACTATACACCCTATGAAAATCTTCCAGGCATTTAATTTATAGTGTGGTCTAAAGAACAAAATTGTCCTCTTTGATGAGCTATGATCAAACACATTGTCAGCCTAAGACAGAATTAATTTGAACCAGCAGCATGTTTCCTTGAGCCATGAAGGAGGAAGTGGCAATAAGAGATAGCAAGGTTTGTTATGTGCTGTGGTTCACTGTGTTCGCGTTCAATGAATCACGTCCCTGCTCTGTGACTCGATTTACCCTTGTGCAGACAAAGAATTCGTATTTTGTGAAAAAAACAGCTGTGAAGTTTTATGGCACAAAATTACACTTTGCTTTCAAATACACAGAAACTTCTGTTTCACATCTGGAAGTGAAAACAGAGTTCAGCCCTTGAGGTCCACGTAAACAAAAAATTGAAAACTTGATTTGAGACTCTCAGTGTGAAAAGGGCTAGGAAGGAGTGCATTAATATTTAAACTTGTTTTGCATGGCATTTTCTGGGACATTTTCTAATCATTGACATTATCCAAACATGCCACATTTCCTCTTTAGCAAGGTTTTACTGTGGGATTATCTTGATTGATGTGGATAACAGCATTGCTGTGAAGAGAGGTTTTTTATGCATGCACTCCAGTTTCTGTTAACAACTGTAAAGATTAGGGGTTTATACAACAGGTATTAACAGACTTTTCCCGTTATTAACAATTTAGGTCAGTATTTTGCTTTTTATTTTGTGCATGAATGTTTTATGGTTATGTATTCCAAGCGATTCTGCTTTCTTGTTTGATTTATTGTTGAGCAAGCTTACTTAAGTCTTTGCTCACTTCTTAATATTTGAGGAATTCAAAAAAGCTGCAGGCTCAAGGAGGGTCAATACATTATATCATACACAATACCATACATTTAGGATTAATGTAAAACATACTTCCATTTTATTTTGTGTTGCTAAAAACCTTATCAGTAAAGTCATCAACTTTATTAACATCACTGGTAAAATGATGATATTTGGTACATCTTGGCCATAACCCTCACCAGGGTCACAACGAGACTGTCACAGCCAAATGAACTGGGCTCTGTTCAAGGCTGTGAGTGGTACTGGGTGGGAGAAGGAAAGGAAGAGCCACTCAAATACATGAAATTACATATAATTCAAAGATTTAAAAAATCTTCTACCTTGAGTCCCAGGATATAATGTTCCTGCCTTGCCCATCTTCTCTCAGAAACCTCCATTAAGGCTATAATTTTTATTTTTGTCAAAGAACTCAGAAACCTTTTACATACTTTTCTGAAGGAAAATCTATGCCCCATCTATTCCCTACTATCTACAGATCTGAAAGTTAAACAGATCTTTTTCTTCATGATGACAGAAACATCAGGGTGTTAAAATGAAAAAAAATTAGAGCAATAACACTGGGCTGAAATACGTGCATTCACTTCACTTCGAAGCCTGTAGCTTCCAAAAAATTTGGCGTTTGCATAATAAAAGGAATGAATGTTTGAATGAGACATTTTACATATAAATAGGTTTCTTACAAATCACATATGGATATAGCTTAAAAAGCATCCCAGAATCTTGATGGTTGTAAAATGTTTAGCTGTTGACCTCACTTCATTCTTCCTAAGGAGAAACAGATGTATGTAATTGAAATTATATGTGGATTTAAAGTTGTGCCTAATTTATGGATTTTGATACATCTCTTCACTATTATACAACAAAAGAGGATTTCTTACTTCCTTTCCGTTTTATTTTTTTTTGGTGTTTTTTCATTTTGATGTATCTGTGTATTTTTTGAGTCTTGTCAATGCTATAGTCAAGGGTGTAATTTTGGCACAAATCTTTGCTCTGGGATGTGCATGTATTGCATATTTGGCCCAAACATATGTCAGGGTGATGACATCATCCACTATCTGGACAATTAACAAACCCAAAAATATAAATTATGCTGCTCTCTATTATTTTTGAGTACTGCAAATCCAGTGAAGATCTCTGTCTCTCTCTGCGCACTGCCAGCCAGTGTGGGCAGTGTGAGTTCTGCTGTGAGACAGGTCCAGGCCAAGCCACCTGTTGGTTTTGGCAAAAATAAGTAACACGAATAGAAGGGAATCAGAAGCTCTTACAAGAAAATAATAAATATTCCAGAGCTAGTGTGCAAAATCTCAAGGAAAAGAACTAGCGATAGTTCCATCAGGTAAGATCAGTGACATTTTAAATGTTTTTCATTTTATCAAAAAAAAGGTACAGCATCAGAAGCTAGCACTGTTTGATGGCATCACGTCATGACGTCAAGGAGAGCAGGGTCTGGCTGACCTAAGGTGCTGTAATTGTCTTGCATCTCACTGAAGTAACTGGGGTGGGAGGGTTCCCCTAATACCTTTGCAATAATTTCAGAAATATGTTTCTTTTACACAAAAACGGGAATATTCTTTGCTGATGTAGAACCATTCCAATGTGCTCACTTATAAGCAAAGTATATAACTTGCTTTTGTTTCGCAATTAATTAAAAATATAGTTTTCTTTCACAATTTAAAGAGCAATTAAGTAAAATACAAACAGCACAGTTCCTTTCAGACACAGGTGATAAAATTTCTTTTAAAACCGTGTGATGAAAACACCTTCCCACAGGATTAAATCTGCCCTGTCACATTAACATTGACCTAAGCTCTGTGGGATAAGTAATTTCAACAACAAAGCCCTGCTTGGCAATATTACTCAATATTTTCTGGAACCCTTCCCTGCAGCCTACTGAGCTAACACCATGGCAAGTCTCAGGATCTACTGTATAAGACGAGGTTAAACCTTCAGAAACCTTAATTAGTCTACTGAGTATTTGCAAATAGGTACATAGATAAAGAGAAAAAAAAAGGCCTACCAAGTATAGGAAGGAATACAGTTAGCAGAATAAAGTACATTTCTCAAAAATTTGAGACAGAATTGGAAGTAATAACAAATAATTAAACATTTAAGGTAATTTTTAGGCAACTATATTCACAGTGGGGAATCACTGAGTATTTACATGACTCAGACAGACAGTATGCTTAAAAAATTATTATATTTTTAGAAAGCCAATCGGCTTTCTTCCACTTTCCTGCTCAAAGAATGAGAAAAACTTAACCCATGTGTCCATAAACACACAATTTTGGGCGACAGCTGCTTGGAGTTCTATTCTGAAATGGATACCTAAGCTCCTTGTCCCCTGAACCTTCTGGCAGGCAGGAAAGAGAGTTGGGACCAACAGAGTCAAGCCATCTCAAAGAGGAAGCCCTTACAAGCTACTTTGATCTGTTTTTCACACAATGCAAGCAGACAGAGCCATCTAAGGACACCATGCAAAAATCAAGTGCCTGGCACCACGGGCTCGCACAATGAAGCACTACCTGTGTCATGAGGAGCTGAACATCCCCAGTGATGCTTTTCCCTACACCACTGTCTTTCAAGGCCATTGGGTATGCAAATTCTGGAAAAATGTAAGAACAGAAATTATTCGAGGTCTTATAACTAGATTTCTTCAGCAAGTGTAAGCAAGTGGCTTGTGGCTTCAGGTAAGAGGCTGCCCACCTGAAGAGGATGGGAAAATTACACTAGAACAGAAGCACGAGGTTTAAATTAACTGTCACACAAAGGAAACCTGCCCAAACTGAGTGAAATGTCAATGTTTAACAGCACAGTTCAGAAGCTATTTAAAAATATCATCCCAGGCACTAGGAGTGCCTGAGAAATGGTGAGAGGGAATCTCAAAAGGAACCTGAAATCATGACAGCTTGTCCACTGACTTCAAATCATTATGCCAGACCAGGCAGGTAACATTTTGCACTAACTTGTCCCAACAAAGGAGTGGATAAGAAGAATAATGACTCAGTACAACCAATTACATCATTGTCTTTAGTTATGAAGTTTAGCTTCAAGAATATTTTCTGGAGCTAATTCTCACATTTTTTTGTGAGAGTATTACTTTCAGAGACATAGTGTGTCTGCTTACTGCATTTAAAAGGGAAAACATCTTCTGGATACATAAGTGTACTAGAGAATTCTGCAAAAATTAAAATATCACCATGCTAAACTTATAGCAATGCAAAATAATTCCATTCTCATGACCAAGAAAAGTTTCACCATACATTTCAAATATATTAAAGTCTCAGACTGGAAGCGATATATCTTCTCCTTTCCAAACTCAAGGAAATGGAAAATCAAGGCAAGTTCACAAAATGACATTTTTGATCAAACAGCAATGCTATTCACATACATGGCCTAAGAACAGAGACCCTCCCTTTTAAAAAGCATCAGGTTTATACAACCACACTCCCTGCTGAAAATAGCAGCAAGGACCTAAAATTATGAGATGCAGAATAATTGATAATGTATGACAAGACTCATATGACAGCAAAAGTAAATAGGTTTCATTTGTAAAGAGGTGGCTGAATCATATGCTGTGATATTTTCCCACGCTCTGATCATTTTCTTTAGGTTGCCTTGATGCTTGAGGAATTTCTAACAGCTTTACAGAAAGAAATGCCAAACGTCACCTGATTCTGATTATGACCCTTTTCTTTTTTGCCATGTTTTGAAGTCTCTTCTGCAAGGATCCTACCTACCTTCCGCTCCCCACAGAAATAAGGTGAAATATGACAGGAAAGATGCCTACATCTTCACCCATGGGAAGTGAGGCTCTCACTTCAGCCTGGAAAGAACTTGACTGCACATTTATGTATTTGCAGACTAGATTTTGGAAGAAAAGGTAAAATCTATCTCCTATGTTCAGATTAATTATTTTTAAAGTAAACACTTCCTCCTCCAAAAATAACTGTGGAGCAGTCACACTGAGTAACTCCCACCTAACAGTAAAAAAGAAACAAAAGTCCCAGTGATTAGTTCATACAATCACTGAAATTTTAGGTTCGAAAAGACGTCCAAGATCGAGTCCAATTTTTAGCCCAGCACTGCCAAGCACTGCCACTAAACCATGTCCCCAGGTGTCATATCTACATGTCTTCCAAAAATCTCCAGGGATGGTGACTCAACCACTTCTTTTGGCATCTTGTTCTGATGTCTGACAAGCCTTTCAGTGAAGACATTTTTTCCTACTATCCGATCTGAACCTCTCCAGTGCAGCATGAGGCTGTTTCATCTCATCCTATCACTTGTCACCTGGGAGGAGAGACCAACCTACACCTCACCACAATCTCTTTTCAGGTAGTTGTAGACAGTGATCTGCTAATGTCAAGGTGGCTACTTCTTATTTTCCCACAATATTTTAACAATTTTAAGTTATTTTACCCAGAAAGGGCCAATATTTTGCCCAAAAAGGAGCTTTCTGGCTTTGCAGCCCAACAATTAGCACATGTTGTCAGAGGCTCAGATTAAAATCTAATCTCTCTCTGAACCAAATCAAGCACTTAGGAAAATACCTTAGACACTAAGTGATGAAGAACTGTGGGCAAGTGCCCCTCAGTCTATCTTTTTTTTTTTTTTTTCCTATTGAGCCCTTGGATTAATTAATACAGTAACCTGGGAAACCCCAGAATGTTTCTAGCAGCAGGCTGTAGACCTACTTTTTGTGCTTCTGACCAAAAGAGATGCTTAAGCATTTAATACACAGTGGAGAGGTTCCAACAGAAAAGTACAACATTCTGTAATAGCATATAAATCCACGGTTAGGACATATTCTTTTAAGTTAGGTGAGAGAGGGGAAAAAGTGCATCTCCTTAAAATCAGTAGAGATTTGAACTCTTTCTGATCCAATATACATAAGAAAACTGTGGCACCAATTTTGTGATAAGCATCTATATAGTCCTGAAAAACTAGCTTTTGCTTTTATATAAAATGTCTGGGAATGCATTTTTTCGCTTGAAAAAAGCATCTTGCTTTGATTAGCTGGAAAAAAAAAAAAAAGTGGGGAGGAGTAAAGAGAGATCTCTTTCTTGTCAGCTGGAACCATTTTAATTTATTTATTTTTAAGTCGGTCACTGAACTGACAAATCAATTTATTGTGTAGCCCAAGTGCAAATCCCCTGCCCTGGAGTCAAGGCAAGTTGCACATACGTAGGCAAAATTTGGCCTTTGCTTTCTGAGCACACGCCCCCGAGCTGCAGAATACCAACTGCAGGCTCCACAGGCTCCATGTCAGCCAATGCCAATGGGTAAACTAATAGGGAGAAGCTTCATAGAGATTAAGAGATTACAGTTTCTCTGTAAAATATATTTAAAAGAGGAGGAAGCTTAATTTCTCTAATTCCTAAAATGGAATAAATCAGAGAAAAATATCTTCTATTTTTATTATCATAAAAGTAAGTATTCATGAGTTTCTCAAAGCATTTTATCACTACACATGTATTCCAGCAACAAAGCAAATGTATCCATGAAGAAACACCTACTTTGCACTATACTAATTCAAACTCATATCTATTATATATGGCTTTTTATAATTTCATCTGACTTTCTAATTCAGTAATTGTACCACAACTAGCAGGACCAAGCTATCCAATAAAGAAGTAGAATTGCAGAATTTTCTGCAACCTAAAGCAAAACATAAATACCTGGAGCAGATTTACTACTTTGCCATTTACTGTGACCAGCCCGCACATTTGTTGCTAGGTACCTTCCTGATCATAAGTAGGAAGAATTTTCTGCCTTCTATTTAAATCCTGTGTCAGTAACTGGCCAAAATTGGCATTCCTGTTTCTGCAGAAGACATGGATGGTTTCTGGGTTAACCTACTCTGAACACATCACGTTTCATAAGAGGAAGCAAGAGAAGCAGCAAAGCAGTTCCTATCCACAGGGATACCACAAGGAGGTGGTATATGCTGTGGCAGATCAGTTTGGATCTCTGGGAGGATTTTGGAAAACCACTGATGCGTATTCTTGGAAAGCACCGCTCGAAATCGCCCCTAGAGCAACGCAACACATGCAGAACAAAAACCTACCCGCAGCTGTGCAGACAGTTTACCCCGCAGCTGATGTGGGCCTATGCAGACAAGTTTGCTTTGCATCTCACAGATGATGCCACAGAGGTGGAGTGCTCCCAGCTCTTCACCTCCCCGCAGGAAGAGTGTGAGGGCAGCCTCCGCCTCCACTCCGGCTCGGAGCACTTGATTTAGGGACCCAGTGGCCTAATTTAATTGCTACAACCGACTTGTAAAGCTGTTGCACAGTGCGCCTTCAGGAATTAAAAAGACAGAAAGAACAAATATGTTCATCTAGCCTGATAGCATCTATAGAATTCACCTAAAATCTGAGAAATTCTGCATCAAACAAATTCTGCATCAGACAAAATATGCTGTTTCAATTGCCGTTTGTTTTAGGAGGATATACAGGTGCAATTTAGGGTTCCCACAACAAAGAACTACCACATTTGAAGACACATTGTTTCAGTGATGAATTAAGCTCATTAATAATACATGTCTTGTTTTTATCTGAATTTGTTCTCTCAAATGTGAAATTGACCCACTGCATTCACAAAGTACTTGAATACCACCCATTCTTGCATTTGAACTGAAAAACAAATTATACAGAAATAAATAAATCAGAATATCACCTCTTCTCTTTGGAACCATCTGTGTACTTCACAGTTCCTCACCTGGTTTTAAATGTGACATTTTATTAGCATTTAAGCTGGCATTAGAAAAGGTATCCTCTTCTTATTGCGGAAGAATTTTAAAATATCAGGAAGACAACTCTTCTCAGCGAGAAATCAAAAATGATCCAGCCACAGAGTCTGAAATCTGCACCTAGGTGTAGGTTTGATTTCTCAGGAACAAGAGAGATATGAACATGACTTGGGAGGGGGGAGGGGGGGGGCAGGGGTGCATTCAGTATCTCTATCATGGACAATTGTGGCTCATTATCGATGGAAGATCATGGCTCACTTGAGCAGTCCTTTACACTCCCACAGCCACAAAGTCATTTGTCCTGTGTTTGGCTAATAAAAAAGCTTGGGAGACCCCCCCATCTCTGCAAACAAAGAAAGTCTCCCCAGGAACAGGAAACACAAATGGACACCTGGCACTGCTGCTACTACCACTCTGCTCTCTGTGGTTTTCCCTTGGGCCCTTTTAGGATTTGTCAGCCCCCAGAGCCCCAGCACCCCCACTCTTACTCCCACCCCACCTTCCTCCTGCACCATCTTCCAATTCTCCCTCTTCCTCTACTCGCCACGCCCTTTCCCTTTATGGTCTCCCCTTGCCCCTTGATGACTAAAAAATCCTCCCCCAAAAATTCCATTAAAACATTTTCAAAACGCCGTAAGCTCTGAAAAAGACCTCTCCCATGATGAAAAGAAAAGGAAAAGTAACTACAAAAATCAAAGCCCGAGTGTTCTGGTATAATAACTGCAGTCACTCGATTTATCATTCTTTTTCGTTTCATCCCCTTCTTCATACTCTTTTTTTCACTGTTCAGTTGGATATGATTAATTTGTCTTCATACAGCATGTGGGTGGTTCTACGAATCCGTAAAACAAAATTTTCAATATCAATAACTATATTGATTAAATATATTAGCAAGGATATTACATAAAACACATATTTTGACTTTTACCTCCATCCGGGTGTCAACTGCCATCCCGTACATATCCTAATACTAAAAAAAATCTCTTGAAAGATTCAAGAAGATGCAAGACTGAATGAATAACTCCACAAAGGCTTTAAATCAATTTATGTAATTCAATTTCAGGGTTTAATTTTATGGTAAATTTAAATTCTATCATAAAGAATGTTAAACTCTATACTTCTTTTTTCGCCTCATGCTTCTATCAGTAATAAAAATCTGTTTTTCATAACAAGTAATTATGAACAGATCATATTCATTGAAAACATTCTATCCATGGTGGAAAAAATGTTCACAGAAAAAACCCCTCATCACATTTAATAAAAAACACAAAGCAATCAAGGTCCTCGCATGACATTCCTATACTTAGGTTAGAACTTCTTCATTAAGTTACAGCAATCTCCTATGCTGCTGTAGCAGCAAAATCCGAATAACTAAATAACCACACTTGGAGAATCTTTTGGCATACGTATGTAAAAATGAAAGAACAGACTGAAAAATTCCTTTAATCCAGTCTGGCTGATACCAGCCAGTCTCAGAGCTAGATCAGGCACTGGAGCTGAGTGGCTGGAGCACCTGCCCTCCCACCAGGCAGCGTGGAACCCACGGATGGTGCTCCCGCATTGAGTGAAGCTGATGCTAGAGCTCCAGCAATCAAGTAAAGTCAGCAGGAAACCCATCAAATGGGCAAAACCCCAGAGGGCTGCAAGAATGGAAAGGCAGCAGGGGAGGAGTACAAACAAGAGACACTAAAACTGCAAACAACCAGAAAAAACAGTGGCGACAGGGAAGAGCAGTTTAAGAAACAAACATAAAACTGAACCACATAACACTTTACTAGGAAGACAAAGCACGGAGAGCTTCAGGCACGCTGAAAGGCAACCAGCAGTTAGTGATGGATTTCAAACACTTGGTTCCAAAATAAAACTAATTCAGCAAATAGAAATTATCTTTTGGAAGCTTTTTTTTTTTTTTTTTTTTTTTTACTTTATCATCTATTTTATATGTGTCCTGGTACTATCTGGTAGAGATTGAAAATCCTGAAAATCATTCTCAGAAAAGAACATGACAGAATGATAACCCAGCTACCCAGCTGGTGAGACAAACTAGCCTGTTCAGCAAAGAACTGTTTGAGTTTATTAATAAAAAGCATCTGGAATAGAAGAGTGACTTCCAAAAACCTCTGTCTTAAGTAAGAAGTGACCAATATTACCTCTTTCAAAATAAAGGAGAGGTTGTCCTTGTTTTTTTAATTAAGCTACAGGATGAGGTACTTCTTACTTGACTCTACAAAACAGCTCATAAACACTCTTCAAGGCTGCTTGAATTATTTCCTTATAAGTCAGAGAACTCAACCCCATATTCCTATCTGTCTTTAAAGAGGTGGGTTACCATATCCATCAGGACATTCACCATTCTCCTCATGGAGCCTATGAAGCTATAGAGGACAATGCTGAACTGGAGAATTCTGCATCATATGAGCCACCCTAGCTGGGAAGAGAACTTCAAATCCCTGTGCCAAAAGCTGACATTAGAGCTGAGTCTGTCTTTAGCATGGAAACGGGAGCCCTCAGGTGAATACAAACCACTAAACCTCATGTTCACGTGTATCTCTCCGGCTCACTGAATCATAAATTATTTTCTGCCTAAAATAACCAAGGTCAAGGAAACTCCTTGTACGCGAGAACAGATTCTGAACCGGTTCAGACCTCAAGTAGAATGGGGGGATGCTTTCACTGTAAAGCAAATACACACACAGAGATTTTGTATCAGCAGCCCTTCAGCTCCCTGCTGTGAATGCAATAGGGTAGGGAGAGGGGGACAGGTCTACTTGTTTGTTTTCTTAAACTGACCTCTATTATTGAGCCAAGTCAGGTAGAGCATGAGGAGAGGGCACGGTGCTGTTTCTTCCTGTTCCCATTCCATCTCCTCCATGAAGTGCAGCAGAGATAGCTATTTCATTCTGTACACACATAAACAACCAGGCCCACCCTCTTCTGCAAGAAATGAAGAAACAGAGGGACAGCCAAAACAAAGTGGAGCTGGTGCTGGCCTTTAACTTGAGAGCTGGCATTTGCTCCCTACCTCTCTGGGCAGATAAGTCTTTATGATGGCAGAGCCTGAACAGGCATCTGAGATCTGAAAGACATGCTTCCCTCATGGCAGAATTCGCCAATTACCTCCTCACCTTTCATATAAAACGTAGAATGTTTGCATCAAATTTGTAGGTTCTACCATTATCGGCAATATAGGAAGGTCCAATAAGGAGGTCTCTAATCAGGTAAAATATGAAACCTGATCACATCGCTGCAAGTTCAGTGAGTATATTAATCAGAATTTAGTCTCTGTCCTCAAATCTTTTCTGGCACCTGTAGGAGAGTAGGAATTGTTAAGAACGGAGAGCAAATATCACTTCTGCATATTCCAAGACAAGCAGTGCCCTGTGGGAATTCAAAGAGTGCTGCCAAGCAGCCTGAGTGATGGTTCTTTAAGGAAGAATGACTAAAAAAATTCCCAGATTCTGGAATTAGCCATATTATAGTGACTGTTAAGCCTGTTTCTTTCTGCATTTCTGCATATGCTTATGGAATACAGATATTCCACTCTCTGCTTCAAAAAAATTACCTGTTAGCAGTGGTTACTCACTAGGAAACAGCCAAGAGATGTGATTAAAAAGAATTTCATTGTGGCATCAACTCTCTTTGAAAGGAAAAGGAGGGGTGGGCAGAGGAAAAGAGGAAGAGAGAGATGCTGTAGGTTCAGAAGCAAAACACTGTTATTATTCTGAAGCAGGAATGACATCCTTGCATTAACACAGCATGAAATCATAGTAGCAATTTTCATGCTGTATTATTTTGTTTTTGTCAGGTCACTGATTTTCAATTTCATCAATACTATATAAAACTAAGGAAGATAATATAGTAAAAAGCATTCACTCTGAGTCCGATACTGAAGCAAGAACATGTTGCTTTTTCTGTGGATTTAAACCAACCAATACACACACAGAAAATATGTATTATTTTTGTCCCCGAATAACATAAATACATCAAACTCAGGGGTTACAAAAAAGACAATATACGAATGTAAACCTGATACAATACTAACTGTATGTTACCGTGGTCTACAAGTTGATCTTTACCTTCCTCTAACATGCAAGAAAGATGAAGTATAAACAAGCTACAGTGGGCTTTGTTTACACTGATTGTGAACCCATGTTCCTGAGCTTTTCCCAAGCTCTATTCATTTAAAGTGAAATTACAGCTAAAATTATCCCAGATTTAGCTCATCGATTCTCATCATCCAGCTGTCCTTCTGTGTTTTGACTGTATCATTACAACTGCTCTGAGGTGTCCTAAACCACAAGTTATGGCAAGATACAGAAATAAGAGCGAGACACATGCTAGTTTCAAAGCAAGCCCGCCAAGCCCCCACCCATGAGGGTGTCACTCCAGGAAGAAAAGCTCACAGAACTGCATTTGGATAGCAGAGAAGACCCTAGAGATCCACGTCTCCATTTGGAAGCATTTATGAGGTATTTGCCTAGAGAAGGGGAGAAGGGAGAACAAAAAGACCGGAGCTATCACATACAAAACATACAAATAGGCTTGGAATTTGGCATCTTGACCATGAAGTATGTCAGTATCTGCTTCTCTAATTCACAACTGTTCCACCAGGCTCTAAATTCCTGAGCACCTTATCCGAGCCTCTGCATACAGCCTCAACCTGAGAACCTTTCCCATGAAGGAGGCACCAAACTTTCAGGTTTTCTCTCAGGCATACACCTGTGCAAGATCAGAGATGACTTTCCAAGGAGATATGTGCAACTTCTTTCTTCAGAGGGGGCTGGAAGCCCCTAAATGCTTTCCACAGTGGAGGAAAAGGGCAGCAGGGAGATGGACGCACCGAGTCCTACTCCCTTTATTGTCCAGTTGTACCCATTGCAGGCACGTCCCTCACCGACACCGAGTCCCTGAAGAAAGCTACCTGCTGCTCTCATTCACCAGTACTCTTCTGAAGGCACTGAAGAAACCCCAGTAGTCTGGCTGGAAGGGACATAATGCTCAGCCTGGTCAAGCCCTAGTCTGGATGGGCGAGGAAGGAGACGTGCTGCACAGCACACCCATCCCATAGTTAACGCAGGCTCCTGTGAGGGCAACAGTATCTCTACCTTCTTTGTAAGAGTTGAAACACAAAAAATTGCTGTGATAGCCTCCATTGTCCTACAAATAATGGCAGCCATATGTTTCCCTATTAAAACGCTGTGGGAGCAAATTAGACATTCCATGATTTTTTTATAAAACTGGATCCTTCCCATCCCTATTTGAAAATAATTAGTCCTTCTTCAACACTGAATGATTAAAATGTAACTAACACCACACTTCTTTCACATGATCAATGTTGGTACAATGAATAGCACATGAATTAATAATGGCTAGGCACTTTTTCTAATTGTTTCCTAATGTTCTGTTATTATATATTCATTTGGTATTCATTGCAATGCTAGTGATCACCATTTTTAAATTTGTTCCACAAAAATCACACAACTTGCCTTTGCTTGCTGCAAAAGAATTAAAAGAATGAAGTACGGTCACCTGATTTCTGTTAAGTGAGGTCCCAGGTGACTGGAAAAGGGGAAGCAGTGTACCCACCTTTAAAAAGGGTAGAAAGGAGGGTGCTGGGAGCTACCGACCTGTCAGCCTCACCTCTGGGCCTGGGAAGATCACAGAACAGATCCTCCTAGAAGCTCTGGTAAGGCACACGCAGGGCAGGGAGGTGATTCAGGACAGCCAGCATGGCTTCACCAAGGGCAAGTCCTGCCTGACCACCGCAGAGGCCTTCTGTGATGGGGTGGCTCCATCAGTGGACAAGGGGAGCGCTACAGATGTCATTTATCTGGACTTCTGTAAAGCCTTTGACACAGTACCCCACAACATCCTTCTCTCTAAATTGGAGAGAGATGGATTTGATGGATGGACTGTTAGATGGGTGAGAAAGTGGTTGGACAGTCATATGCAGAGGGTCATGATCAACAGCTCGGAGTCCCAGTGGACATCAGCGACATCAGGGGTCTGTACTGGGGCCAGTGCCATTTAATACCTTCGCTAATGACACAGACAAAGGGATTGACTGCACCCTCAGCACATCTGCAGGTGACCCCAAGCTGAGTGGTCCAGTTTACACACCTGAAGGGTTGGATGTCATCCAGAAGAACCTGGACAAGCTCGGGAATTGGCCCATGGGAATCTCATGAGGTTTAACAAGACCAAGTGCTAGTGCTACACCCGGGTTGGGGCAACCCGTGGTATCAGTCCAGGCTGGGGGATGAGCAGATGGAGAACAGCCCTGCCCAGAAAGATTTGAGGGTGCTGGTGGAGGAGAGGCTGGACATGCCCCATCCATGGGCACTCACAGCTCAGAGAGCCAAACACGTCCTGGCTCATCCAAAGCACCATGGGCAGCAGACCCAAATCTGTTACTGACTCTGTTACTGTCACTGAGGGTGCCTGAGGGTAAATATCTCTCTTCGACCCTCTCTCCTGTGAGCCAATACCTGGTATGGCACCAAGGGAGATAAAATGAGCAGATAATATTTTTAATAAAAATGGACAGCTATACTACCTGGCATCATCATCACCTGCCCCCAGAGAATCTTGTGTGACCTGGGATTCCAATTATTTTTATTCTATTTGACTAAAAAAAAAAAAAAACAACCCCGAAAAAACCCCCCCCCCCCAAAAAAAAAAAACCCCACACATCAATTCCAATGCATCTTTTTTCAAGTGTGTAAGTTCCTAGAAGGTGATATTTTTCTAGCTCCTATGGTGTCCAAATTTTCCAGGTGGCATCAGCCTTCTTGTTATGAGCTGCCTTTCTTTGTCTGTGTTCAGGCTGTCGATGTATGAAGAGAAAATCAGGTTAGATTGTTCATGGAATTACAAACTTGTCTTTAAACAAAACAAAACATTCTAATAACACGTGTTACTAAGCTACACACTTAGGAGAAAAAAATTTAAAGCATTGTGTAGAAACCCATTCTTTAAAAGCAGGGCACCTGAATGTGATATAAGCAGCAAATGTGATATCCAGAGGAGTGGGTACAGTACTTGTTTTGTTTGTTATTAGGCTTTGCTTGGCTTGATCATAACTCCCAGCACAAAATCTACTAAGACAGATCACTCAAGACTATACCACAGAGTATTTTCTTTAACACAAATAAAACAACCACTCTTTGTGGAAAAGCTCAAAAAAATACAAAACATGAAACAGGATGACTCCAGGCTTTGTTTTGTGCTGTTGTCCGTATCTTCAAAATACCTTATCAAACAAAATAAAGAAAAGTGCTTACATCAATATTTTATTGAAATTCTTTCAGAGAAGACTTATATGCATTATATTTTCAAGATGAGATGCAGACTATTTTACTTGCAGCAGAGAGCAATATATTGGATAATAGCTGACATTTGACTCCCAGGGTTTTTCTTTTATGAATCAAAATTCATTTATGGATAGTAAAGTAGAAGAGTGTGGCTAAGAAATCGATAAAAATGTTCTGTATTCTAGTTACGGAACATAGAGATAACCTTAAATCAACATTAAAGATGCTGGCCTGTGTAAACATTGACAAAGCCAAAGGAATTATTTTAAATAATAGACTTCAACAAGAAGGTATCAACAAGCTCTGTTAGTGGAGATTGCTGCCATCGTTTATGACGGTACTAATTTATTCAGCGTGTGAAAATGATCAGTGGCATGCAGATGATGGTGTAATTTAGAAAAAAAATTTCAAACTATATGACAATGGTCATCTTTCCTGTAAGAGCTCTAAAATTAAAAAAAGAAAAAACCTCTTTTAAATGCATAACATTTATTTACTGGCTCATTCCAGCTCCATACCAGTTGCCAAAGACAGTTTTGTTTTTATTTTCCTTATTGGCAATGAACGCACTGAAATTACACTACTGAGCACACATAGCCCATGCATTAACAAATGCATAACTCAGCAAAGCCCATAAAATGAGCAGAACAAAGACCTCATATTTCCTGACTGTCCAAAATATGGCTGCTATTGGATAGTACTGTTTGTGTTCAAAGAACAAAACACCACAACAGCAGAGAGGGATGGGGATATAAGCTGTCTGCTCCGTACATGCACAAATAAGCCCACCTCCCCATCTTGGAAAGAGAACTGACCCAACTGACCCAAGCAAAAGGGTAAAACAGAAAAAGGGGATGAAATATTTTTTACAAACAGGTCCAACTGAAACAAAGAATCAATATTAACAGAAATTCAGGTAAAGAACAAGACATATTCCAAACCATATTTATATCAAATACTAATTCTAGGTACACGTAGTCTTCAATTTTGGGTTTTAAACATTTTGTTTCTAAAAAACAGGAGTCTAAACTAACTCTGTAGACATTAAATAAACTCAATAGCAAAAAAAAACCCTATTTGCATTCTGTTTTACTTCGAGGATTTGATTTTTATTAAACTTTTGCCTGTTTGCATACCAGCATGTAATTTTTCCCTGATTCAACGGGCTGCTTGAAATAGAGCTGTTCTTGAGATCTCTCAGGTAGAGCTTTAGAACACCCACTTAATTTTCAGTTTATTCAAAAAACAATTCCATTCTATTACTCTAAATGATCATGTATACTGCAAAGAAAGCCATCAGGAATACCTATAAGTATACAGTTCATGACTGCAGTACATATCTTATTTATTGAGTCATCCAACAGTTAGCATATATTGCTAACAAGGCTCCAGAACCTACACTTCTGAGAATAGAAGATTTTAGTACAAAAGGCATATCTATCTCTCATATATATATATATATATACATATATATATATACATATATATATATAAAAGAACTTAAATGTGCAACTTTAATGTACCCCAAAGACAAAAGCAAGAATCAAAGAAAAAAAAAAAGAATCTAAAATGTCTTTTTTATTTTATGTTTAAGCA
This sequence comes from Cnemophilus loriae, assembly GCA_013397755.1. Taxonomy (NCBI): domain Eukaryota; kingdom Metazoa; phylum Chordata; class Aves; order Passeriformes; family Corvidae; genus Cnemophilus; species Cnemophilus loriae. The sequence continues at coordinate 228,333 of VZTF01002170.1, forward strand.
ATAGACCTGATTCTTCTACATTTAACAATATTAGCAATACTGTATATTCAAAATGTCAGGAAATCTTTGCCAGCAGGATCAACACAATGAGAATGAGGAATAAAACACGTCCAGGCAAAAGAAAGTGCTTTTTCTCCCCTTACTTTGATTTTTTACTAAGAAATCAAAATATGCTTATTACTCTCTATTGGGAAATGCATATCAATTTCACCTTTATTTTATTAATATTTACTTAGCTGAATACCTAGTGCTGCTAATCCATATTTTATGAATATGCGTACACACACACAAAAAATGGAAATTGTTTCCCTTATAACATAAAACATTTTTTTCTCTTGGTGGGCATTTATTATTTTGATCAGGGAGAAGGGATAAGCCCTGCCACCAGCCCAAAATATATATCTGAATCTTGAGAAGTTTTTAAGACTATTTCCAAGCCACGGATTACTTTTTTGTTTTCATATTGTACCTTTCGAGGCAGAAAAGGATAGACTTTTTCCTTTTATCTTTTATTTTGTCCTTTATAATGCCCTTACCTATGTTATCTTTAGTGAATAGCAATACATTTCATAAAGATAACTTAATTATTTTCAGGACAATAAGCAGCAAAAAGCCTCAGTGACTGAGGATAAAAATGCTTACCTTTTCACCACCCCATCATGTGATATTTTTATATCAGCTATTTTCCTTTGCAAGGGTGCAGGGAGAAGCATCAGAAGCATTTTCTGCTCACACAGGAGAGAATAACTCAATATATGTGTTTCAGAAACTATTTCTCAGGATCTTTCAATTCTATTTATTTCAAGTACCACTGCCTCAAGAGTAATAAATATATAACTGCCTGGGGGCAAAACAAAGTGTTTAATCTTGATGCAAGAGGTTGCACAGTTGTTAAACAAGAGAACCTCAGAATTTGTTTCTATTAAACACAAACAGAGAAGAATTTTATTCAAGATACTTTCCACCAACCAAAAGAATTAAGAAATGTAGGTAGATTTTAGCAATAAAGACATTAAATAAATGTATCATGCATGAGGATTTTTGTATGCTGACCTTAAAGCTGCCTCTTTAAGTCAGCAGGAGGCAGATCAGACAGGGAAAATCAGCATATTTTGCAATAGAGCTGTGTGTAGACACTAGTGTTTACATCTTTGTTGACTCTGGTTCAGGAAAACACGAACATTAGGACTTCCTTTACAAAAGTCTCATTACTAACTCATTTGCAGTGTGCCACCACTATAAGCAGTTACATATTCTCTTGCTTTGTTCAGCTCAAAAAAACACGCTGGCATTGAAATTGGTGCTTAGGCCTAGATTACCCTAAAGTGAGTAATTTTTTTCAGTAGTATTACAGTGATTTAACCAAAACTTATCCTTGTCCTTCATCTAAAGTGAGATTTTTAGTCTAAAAAATGAGTAAACAACCTCATAAGACAAGAGAAACACCCGCACTTTCACTTGAAAAGTATCTTTAGAAGTGTCAGTGTTTTGTCTAGTCATCTCAGCATACAACCTCTGTCTCACTGAACTACTTATAAATTAAGCACGGATAGCTAAGGCATTAAAGAAGGTTAAAATGCAGCATTATTGTTTAGTTTGAATGAAGAGTTTCCGGTGTATAGAAGTATTAATTTATCTAACTGTATTTTGATACACCTGAACAGGCTGTAGATTTTTTCCCCGAGGGAAGTGGGTTTCAAGCATGCTTTTCCCAGTTCACTGCATTAACTGAAGGTAACCCACAATTCAGTATGGCAAGTCAAAAGTGTCCAAGTCTGCCAGAAATTATGGCCTGTAAGATCCTGCACAACATTACTGCTCAATCAGACAAACGTGCACCACCAAACTGGAAACTCAGGTTCTTTCCAAGACAAACTAATTCATCATGAAAAATCTGTATTGATGAAGCCCAAGAAATTTATTTCAAAGTGCAAAGTGGATCACAAGAAGCTAAATTTAACTTTGGAGCTCTCTTTTTAAAGATATATACTTTTTTTTTTCCCCAGCAAGGATGTCTAATTGCAGGTTTTAGGCAAACAAAGCTAAAAAGGAAAAATGGATTAATGATGACACTCTTAAAATAAGGGTTGTCTTCAAGCCAATCTGATGCTTTCATCTCAGCCATAAAACATGGTACAAGGCCTGAGATGAGACAACAGGGCAGCTAAATTCATTGAAAGACAAATTAATAAATGGCATCAGTGATGTAAGCTTACAGAATTCATGCAAGCTTACAGAATAGCAAGTAATTGAGACCTGAAAGTTACAAGTTCAGCAGGCAAAGATGAGAATAAAGTTTACAAGCCTCACTCCTTAAAGAAGACAATGTATTCCATGACACCTAAATACCAAAATAAAGGTTCAGCACTCTCCACCTCTCACAGAGAGAGATTCTGACTGAATGTTGCTGCGCACTGGCCTACGGGTAAGAAAAGCAAAGCTGCTTCTCCTTCACATGAACTACAGTCCAAGCACCAAGCTGGGAGTTCATTGGTGGGAAGACTGGTTTTGTTCTAAATTTGCCTAAGCTGCAATTATCTGTGTCTTGTCCTAAACACACAAAAACAAAAACAAAAACAGAAACAAAAACAAAAACAAAAACAAAAACAAACAAAACAAAACAAAATTTGCATTACTTAAACCAGATTAAAAAAAATAGTATTTGAAAGTGCAACTTTGGGGAACTATTAGAATGAAATAAAAAGTTTTCTTTTTGTTACAAAATATACATATATATATGTATGTATGTATGTATATCTATAAAATTATATCCACGGACAGAAGATAAAAAAATCATTAAGTTGGTCTTTTCTTGGACAAAAAAAAACAAGATAAAAAGAAGGGTCCAAGGTGGATGATAAACAACTTGTAGACTAAGGGCAAACTGTAGACTGTAAAGTAGCATGATTCAGTTAAAAAAAGAGTATGCAGCACAAAGTATTCTGCTTACAGGTGATATCACTATTGCTACCACTGTACCAGCTTCTGGTGCTAGTCCAAAAGAAAATAAGAAGAGATCTGCAGCAATAACATGCATATGTGCAGACCCTCAAAGAAAATACTACTGCACTACACCGCACAACTGGTAGAACATCATTCTGAATTGGTACAAACACAAATCCAGAATTATCCTCTGTTTTTCCAGGCATGGCAATCTCAGCATCATCTTCTTTTTGCAAAGATAATTTAAAATGCCTACCGAGCACTCAATTGCTAGAATAAATGTTGATATTGTGCTAAATCTTCATCAGCAGAGAGATAAACTTTTATTGCCTCTCCTACATTTTCCATGTAAGTAAAGCAAAAGGACATCTGGATAGAGGGATGCACAGGGACTTTAATTCCCCAAAACTGTGCTGCAGCAGGGCTGGCAGTGCTCCAAAGTAGAGACTTCTCACAGCTGCACAGAGATTGTGCTGCATCACTGTGAGAGGAAAACACGAGGCACTGCGTGTAAAATTCAACCACAGTTTTAGGGGTGCTTTTGCCCTGTTATGTTAGATTGGTGATTGACACGTGGCTTAGTCCCAAACTAACTAGACTCCCACCTTGCTTGCCTGTTGCCTCATCTGAAATCCACAGCAAATTGTGCAATTAAGCAGAGAAACCAGTGCTGGAAATGACACCTCTAGCCTGGCCTTATTGGGGTGTCTCTTGCCAGGTTCGGTTCCACCTTTGCCTTGGCCTTCCTCACCCCTTCCCTACATAACCATACTTTGTCTCTATGCTTTTCCCAGGTCACCTGTGCCAGCTTCAACTCTCTATTTGTTTTCTTCTTTCCCTTCAGTTTGACCAGCCTGTCCATGCCAATGTCTCACATTCCCTGACCAGTTTCTTCCTTCTGGGAATGGCTAGCTCTTGCACTCCATGGAAGACTTCCTTAGAGATCTGCCAGCTCTGTTCTACTCCCTTGTCCCTGAGGGCAGTCTCCCAGGGGATCCCACTGACTATCTCCCTGTAGAGCTGGAAGTCTGCATTCTTAAACTTCAGGGGCCTAACTTTACACCTCACCTGACCCATATCCCTCAGGACTGCGACCACTACCTTTGCCTGATCACTGCAGCCCAGGCTGCCTCCAATCCTTGTGTCCCCAAGTAGCTCCCTTGCACTGGTGACCAGCAGACCTCAGATCGCCTCCCCTCTGGTAGGGCTGTCTATTACCTGGCTCCAGAAGCTATCCTCCATGCATTCCATGAGTCTCCTGGATTGCCTACAGCTCACCGTGCTACTTCCAGCAGATGTCAGGGTGGTTGAAGTCCCCCAGCAGGACAAGAGCCTGCAAGCACAATACTTCCTGCAGCTGGAGCAAGAGGGGTTTGGTCAAATGCTCCCCTTGGTCAGGGGCCTGTAGTAGACACTGACCACAGGGTTCCCTTTGTGGCCAGGGTCTCTGACTCCTACCACAGGCTTTCAACCTGCTCATGATTGTTCTTCAGAGAAAACTCTCCACACTCAATCTTGGTGGCCTCTTGATGTAGAGGGCAAGTCCTCTGCCTCTCCTTCCTCCCTTGGCTCTTCTGAACAGCCTGTAGCAGTTGACAGTCACACTCTACTCACGGGATTCATCTCACCAGATTTCAGTAATGGCAATGAGGTTGTAGCGTTCCAGCAGCACTGTGCCTTTCAACTTTCCCTGTTTGTTGCCCATGCTGTATGCACTGGTGTATCAGCACCTCAGCTGGGCTGTCAGCCATGCCACCTCCCTAAAGGAACATCCCTTAATTCCTTTGAGATAATTCTCGGGTGTTTCCCTGCTGGCTTTTATCACCTCAGGAATCTCCCTGGCTCATCTCCGTAAATGATCCAATGTGATCCAGTGTGGCCAGCACATTTCGGAGTCAGCAGAAGAGAATCCTCACTAGCACCTTGTCCCTCTAACCCTTGCCTCTCTGTTCTGGGTAACTCAAAAAAAAAAGTGCATTGTTTTCCATATCTGTGCTACGTCATAAACCCCAGACTGTTATTGTCCCTTTAGGACCTGGGGACTGGAAAGGGAATAATGGAGGCGGGGAAAGCCAGGTCCTTTTAGAAGATTCGTTCTCATCGAGAAGCTGAGGCATCGCAGGACAGAGGCCTTCCTTTTTTTCTCTCCAAGCTCTGTGCCAGGATTAGGTCTCCAAGAAACTGCGTTTTGCAATCCTAAACTGCATTAGGGCAAATTTCACAAATACCTCTCTGCAGCGGCAGCTGCCACCCCCAGACCTGTGGGGTCAGGGGCTGCTGTTTTCGGTGGCCGGCGGGGCCGCCTCTTCCCCTCCCGCAATGCACCGATGACTCGGAACCGCAGTGCCAGCACCAACCGGGCCCAGGCACACGGGAAAGACACAGAGAAACTGCCCCAGTTCCCGAGTTCCGGCTGCCATTGTTGACAGAGCCGCCACCGCCAGGACAAACCCTGCTGGGAGGCGTAAAGTAAATGCTTGAGGGGCATTTGACTGCTTTTGGACTCCAGGTTTGTTTTTGCTTTGTCCTTGTCCCCTGTCGGTTGTTGTTTGGGGGAAGAGGGAGCTTGTTGTAATCACGGAGGTTCTGTTGCTGTGTTGGGGATTTTTTGCTGTTTTCTTCCTCCACACATCAGGAGAAGGGGGCTTATCTGCCATCTTGCCTTTGTCCCTTGGATCACACAGTCGTCTTTGGAGGGTGCCATCTGTGGGGGATTCGCTTCTCCACCCTTTTATTTTCTTTGTTCCTGGGGAGTCCGCAGGATTCAGAACCTTTGTATCTAGTGGTTGTTGCTGTTATCCTCGTGGTTGCTGCGGTTTATTTTTCTAGTAAACTCTAATTTTTATTACTTATATCTTCTTGTGTACATCTCTCCTTACTGGTGAAGGGTAGTGATTAAAGCTAAAGGGGGAGGTAACTCATACTGGAGTGTCTACCCCATAAATTGTCTTAAACCAAGACACTCTCATCGTATAGCTTGCCAGGGACAAGCCTGATATTGTCCCGCTCCCTCCTCACATCTAGTTTAAAGCTGTGCCAATGAGACCCACTAGTTCCTGAGCAGTCTCTACTGAGAAAAAGTGAGTCCCATCTGGTACCCGCATAACTGGTGATACATAGACCATTCCACAGTCAAAAATCTCATTTTACCCTTTTTCCTTTGTGAGCTTTACATACTCTCCCTGTTGTCTGAAGCAGTTTGACAAGACAGCGCCCACCAGGCCCCTGTGAATGCTTCCTGCTTCTGAAACATTCCCCCAGCATGAAGCAGAATACTACAAGCTTTGAATATGTTAACTCACTTAACCCTGCCTGGCAGTGCACGACTCTGTTCCCACCTGGGTATGTTTGGAAAAGCAGCATGCCAGAATCTCTGATTGCTTGGGTTGTGTCTGAGCACCCAGGCAAAGCTCAATGACACAACTGAAGTTCAAAGTGTTCTGTACTGAGGCCAGGCAGAGGCATCTTGCTTCTGCCCTTTAGGGGACCTGCTTTGTTCTCCCCTGCTTGTCTGTCTCTCTTCTCTTACACTTTTCTCTACAGTGACTGACATGTGGCACTGAATCAACTTACCTACAAGTAGTGCCTCCCTGCGCATTTCATGTGACCAATCAGAGCAGAAAAAAAGACTAATGAGGCGCTGGAATGGATAATAAAAACTGAATTACTTGTCCTGCTTCAGATCTAAGGCAGTTACTGATCTGGAGACATTAAGACATTTCCCTATAGACGGACTCTATAAATATCTCAACGGGTGATTTCTAGCTGCCTTTGAAGTGTCAGGCACTTGACATTACCAGAGATTCCTTTGCATTAGGCAGACAGATGTGATATAACATATTAATCCCAAGAGGTAGATTGCTATATCCCCTCTTGGCACTCTCCTAAAACTCAACAGAAAGGAGTGAACTTAAAGCAAACTGCTTTGAAGATGTTTGTTGTCACTTCATCCATTTAGAGAGGAATGTTGTCAAAGCCCAATGCTGTATTGCTGGAATCTGCAGGACAGCCTACAGCCATGCTAAGTGCTATTTCTTCCATTTGTTCTGCAACTGCAAGGCCCCTCTAAGTACAAATAGTGCAGGATTGTACCACATTAGACCTTTGCAATTTTTTTCAGGAGAGAAAGCTTAACGTCATACTCGGGATCAAGGTGCTGCTGGGTTAAGACACTGTGACAACCGAGGGTTGACTTGAGCCAGAAGAGCTTTCACTACAAATAAATTATCTGTGATCTTCCTGCCGCAGAGAGTGCTAGGTCTCCAGAAAGGAGCCAGGGGAAGAAACAAAGCAAATGGCTACATGCTAGTGACCCAAGCCTTCCTTGCTGTGGTTACTCTACAATTCCCCTGAAGATCTGCTCTATCACAACTACCTAACACACCAGGGTAGGAAGGGGAAAAGATCTCTTCTGCCCCCAACCACATTTACACCCACAAGCACAAGCAAAGAGCACATAATCCCAATAGAAATCACCTGGAGCACGGCACACATGATTCAGGGGTTTATTGGCTATGATTATTTGTGAAAGAGATATATTAGGGTTTTGTGCTACAAATGCAAACAAAATTCTGACAGGCTCTATAGACTTGCAATGACTATACCGAAAGTACCTCTGTGTTTATGAAGCACAAATAATAGAAGCCTTTGTCTCTTTTTTCCTTCAGATAGGAAAAGACACTTAAGCCCCTATCTCCAAAGGTATTTCTGTCTTCTATAAGTTTCTTAACTCCCACTGAACTTGGTACTTAACTGCCGTAGAGAAGTTGACATTTAGGTTTCATCTAGACATTTTCTGAAAATACCTTCAGCTCCCTGGAAAGTAAAGGAACAAACATTAGTGGCATCTCCTAAAAATGGAGAATATTTGAGGAAGTCATGAATAATCAGAAACAGCCAAGCCTAAAGCAAGTTTGGGGGAATGATGCCAGTTTAAGAAAGCAAGAAGAGTTTAAGTAACACAGTGAAATGATCAAGCTACATTGGAAAATGAAAATAAAGAACAGTGAGCTCACATTATTTAAAATTTACCTTGGCCATATAGACTTTGATTATGGCTAATCTGGATTTTACCTGTTTATTTAAATGGAGATGGTTAAAAGCATGAATAATTTTATTCTCTTTATAGAAACAAAAAAAACCCAAAAAACCAAAAACAAGTAGAGTTTGAAATTATCACGGAAAATTTCCAAAGGCTTGTACAGAAGGTTTTAGATGCCTTTATACTCTTATTTCATTTCATGAGTCACTCGTGATACTTGATCAACCTTATTTTGTTTTGTATTTATAAAAAAAGAGTAAAGTGTCAGCTTTATGTCACGGTGTTGGATGCATCTATATCTGTCCACTTGCATGCAATTCAGTTCAGGACCCGTGACCCTGTGTCCATCGGTTTTCACAGCAATAATACAGTTCAATCCCAGACAGACAATTTTCAAGACGTTCAGAATGCCTAGAAAACAGGCGGTCCTCTCTCTCCTCTCTTCCTCCCCATCCTTCACTGAAAATTGTTATTTGTTATTTATACAAAACATTCTGCAATGTGTACCCGGGTGATGGGAAGAAAGGAGAAAACAAGCCCTAGCATTTGTCACATGAAATGCATGTGCCAGTTAATTGGACATTTCCCACCACCTACATTAAAATAATTTGGAAGTTGTTACGGAGCTAAGTTTTTTGTGATTAAAAAAACAAAAAAACAAAACAAAGAAAATTTAAAAACAACAACAACAGCAAAACAAACAAACAAAAAAACTCCCCAACCAAACAAAAAAACCAACAAAAAACCTATCAAACAAAAAAGAAAAAAACAACAAAAAAACAACAAAAAAAGTAAGTCAAGTTTGTTCTGCCAAACAAAATATCCCCCACATCTTCCTTTTACAAGCAATCACCACCACAAGAGAAGTCTGCCACTGCATACTCTGTCACCAATTTCCAGCGTTGCCCATGGCTGCAATTTTGGGAATATTATGGCCGAAATTCACACCAACTCTATGTATATAAATTCAATGTTGTTATGCAAGAACAAGTAAAAGAAAAATTTCACCCCTTCATTTCTTATCTAACAAGTGTTCAAAAATGAGCAAGAACAATGTTACTCAGTCCCTCAGTTCATCACAGGAAAAAAACAACCAAGAAACCCAACAAAAACCCACTAGTTTCTTTAGGTTGAAACTTATTTCACATCAGATTTGTCAAACGTATCCCTCACATTAGGTGAGGCAAGAAGTCCTTGTGAATGGATCAGTAAGCTCATTCAAACTATTCAAATAACTTCTACAAATGTCAAGTTTTAGAAAACAAGAGCCTGTGCAGAATATGCCTATGCAATTTCACTTTACAAAATATGCTTCAGAACATGATCCTCTGATTCTGTTTTTATTAAAACCACGTCACTAACATTCACTTCCAAGAAATTATGCTGATCTGAAAGCTCTAGCTGTATAAAGCAACACCTTCAGAGAGGAGGAATATTTATTATTAAAAAGTGCTACAAAACCCTATGATGGAAAAAAGAAAGCTATGTACCTTCTTAGACAGAACTACCATAATCCTGCTGAGGAACATTCGTGTGCATAGCTAACTACCCATATAAGGCTGGCAAAATATTTGATTAAATTCTCAGAGTAAGCTCTGTATCCCTACCCAAAACTCTGGTAAACTGTTCTTAATGTTAACCAGGTGTCCAGAAGCAGATGAATACCCTTCTGAGGAGTCCTTTTAATATAAGAGTTTAAAGTAAATAATCATTTTGAAGTACAATATAAAGAGAGGGTTTGGTTTGTTTCGTTGGTTTTTTTGGGGTTTTTTTGTTTTGTTTTGTTTTGTTTTGTTTTGTTTTTGTTTTTTTTTCCTAAAGTGAAGCTCGGTGCTACTTAGAAGCTGCATTAAATTAAGCAAATTGAGGCTGAGGGGTGTTGCAGTTGTATCGAGAAATAGACTCTCATTACACGGATGGGAATGCACTTTCAAAAGAGATATGTGTTTTTATCATGAGCTACAGAAATCAAAGATTTGTTTTGTTTTGTTTTTTTCCTTGGTTTTGTGTTTTGCTTCATGTATAGTTTGGGTGGGGTTTTCTTTGTGTGGGTAGGGCTTTGGTTTTTTTTAAGACAGACCTAAAATTCTCATATGCCCTTTCAAATCGATATTCAAGGTGTTAGGCTCACAGAAGAAACACAGCGTTCAATATCCGGGGTTATGTAGAACAAAATAAAACGGGCAAACTATTTTTCAAGCACAAAAGCAAAAGGATTCTGGCTTTAATCCCGAGCCATAGGTGCTGGGAGTGCAGAAGCGCTCGTGTATTTGAAGCGCTGAGGAACGCGTTCCCCAACAACCATGGGATAACTCAGCAGCTACACCCCTCCAAGGCAAGGCTGGCAGGCAGCGAGGAGGGCTGCCTGCGATGCCCCCGGTGCTCCCTCCCTCAGTCCTTGAGAGTCAGCTGCTGCAGCAGGGGGAGCAACTCAAGCGCAGTCCAGGGAGTTTCCCAGTCTGCTCCTGTCAGTCACAGCGACAGCAGCTCCTTTTGCACCACTTCCCCTTTTCTGTAATCACTCCGTAATGTAACTGTGCCACAGATGTGTCTGCAAAAGCCTCCCTATGCTTGTTTCCAACTTCTTAATTATGAAACACCTGCAAACTTGTTTTCCTGATCTGACCAATTCAAAAGGAAAAGTGTCTACCAATACTGATACATATGCTTTATTCAAATTTCACTTTAATATCTAAAAGAATCTTTTCACATCTTTGAGCAACCAGCCGGAATAAATATGGCTTCCAATTCTAAGCAGGGGAGCTTTTTTCTTGCTCACTAGCTTGCTTATGACTATACAATTTAATTAACATTTCTGTAGTACTTTTTCTGCCAGATAGCGACTTCTTTCTTCAACTTTGCTTTTCAAAAACAGTATATAATAAATCACAAGGGAAAAATCTTTATTTTTAATTTTTCCATTTACGTATATAATGAACATTATTGAATTTTTGCCAAGTATTTATTGGAAACTTAGAATAAATATCTGTGAACTACTAATTCATTTCTGTCTGTGAGGATGAAGTGTTCTGCTGACACCAGAATTTTAATAAAAATTAGCTCTTTTATTAGAAATCTGCTCTTCATTTTCAGTAACACTATAAAAGGCTGAGTTTTAAACTAAGCTAGAAATCAAAAGCTGTTTTTTTTATTGAAGCTTTTCCATCCTTCTAATATAATAAGTTTTGAGGAAACCTTCAAAAACACAGACTGCAGAATGCCATGCCATGCCTACTACTAATTAGTGCTCTGTACTGGATTTGGAGTTTTCAGCGACGAGAACCAGCCTGGCCTCTTGAACTGTCTTAGTTATGCCTGCAGTTCTCTCTCTGAAACACACATCGTGCTGATGAATCTGTTGCATTTTTAGGCACAGCTCCTTAGATCTTTCCGATGCCTTGCTACTGGGAGGCCTCACTTCCCAGCTGACCCGTGATAGGTGCACCAGTGGTCCCATTCCCCCAGTTCATCAAAGTTTCAGTTCCCTCTGGTACCCTTTGTTCTCAGGTATTAGCTTACCTCTCAGACAGAGCTGTTCATGTTCCTTTTGAGGATACACATATTTCAGCTTTAATGCCCTAAATATAGGAAAAAGTGAAATACCGGCACGAGCACCAGAACTCTTACTAGACTCACCCTCAAATTTCTCTGTCATATGCCCATTAAACGGTTATTGTCAGCAAGTTTGCAGGGGTATCTTGAGTGAGAAAATGGGATCTACTTTTTCACAGACCCCTAAGGCACGGTATTGATTGTTTAATTATGAAACACCACTAGACTTCTCTAGAAAAAAATGACTTTGTAAAGAAGCTCTGTTATCCTCAGAGTATTTCATTAGTAGATTGAAATAGAATTCAGTATTTAGCAGCATTATTTCTTGCTTGCTGATATTTTGACAGGATCAGGTCCATTAAAATAGAGCTTTTAGTGCACAATCCTTTATGTCTGTGTGTAAACTACCATAGTTATCTGAAGTTTTCACACTTATAATGTATCTAAAGCATCAATTATAAATCAAAGCATTCAACATTCAGTGGGTTTCAAATTATGAATGCTCTTGATCATGTTTCATCTTGCAGCTCCTTTGACAAACTATATGACAAAAGATTTTTTTTAAAAACCTAATCTTTACTAAATAATTGGCTATGTAATTGTTATGTTTTTGCATTTATGAAAAGGAACTGTGTATTTTCGTTCTGATTTCTTTCTAGGCTAAGGAAACCATAAAATCAAAACAAAAATTGAAACCACACTTTACTGCCTGTAAAGAGGTTCTTCTCATAGTATCCACAGACTCATCATAGGCAAAAGCTAAATAAGAGTAAAATTACGATCTGGTTACTTGGCATACTTGTAGTCCTGTATCAGATGCACTTTAAATGGAAATTACAGCTTAGCAAGTACCAGTGCAATGTTATTTTCATATACAGCCCTGACTAGTGCTTTGAGAAGTAGTATCAGCTTCTATTTTGGCCATCACAGATTCTTGATTCAAGATGTGACTATTGACTGTGGCTAGGCTGTAGGCCAAATTTATGAGTTGAAAATAAATCTCGATATTAAAGAATGTAAATGGCAGTGTTTGGTGGAAGTCTGTGCATGTACACATACCTTTTTGCTTTAAATGGGGATAGAAGTTGTCCTGCCTCAGAACCGTTCTGCACCTCCCCGCAGTTCTTCACATCATCCCAGGCTAAGGATTGGCACCCAGTGTGAAATGCTATCCTCTCTTCTGCAACCAGAAAGAATAAGAATTGAGGCATATTGCCATCACAAAGCACACTTTCATTAGCAGCAACAGCACAATGAGCAAGCTGACTTGTAAGAAACATGCCCATCACACGTAGAGCACAGACTGTACTGTTCATGCCACGGCTGTTCTTCCCCGCTATCAACCAACCAGAATTAACTCCAGCTTTCTCCATCTCTGCTCTAAGAGAAATACTAACTATTTCCCAAGAAACCTCATCTTCTTTTCTGGTCTGCTTTTCTACAATTAATTCTTTTTCTTTTTTTCTTTTTTCTTTTTTTTTTTTTTTTGTGACAGGGTGATGCTTTGACCGAGGTATTTCCTATTTCTTGCAGTCTGAGAGAACAAGGCTATTTTTACACTATTATCAGCTGTGGAAATCTGAGACGTGATTCACTGTTTACTCAAGTAAGTGGACAGCCTACCATTGATCTCAACAGATGAAAAACCTGACCTTTTACATGCAAGTTTTTATTCCCAAAGGAAAGCCAAGAATGGCTAGAAAAGCACAACCCAAAGTTATAAAGACCTAGTTCGGGCCATTTTTTCATTTGTGTCTTCTTTTTTCCTTTCTGTATTTTCCTGATACCTTTCTAGATCTGTGGGCAATTCTTTAATTTTAAGACAAAATCTTCTAGTATTTCTAGAGGAGACAGACATTCACAAATCACATTTGCTTTTTACTAGAGTTGTCCTGAAGGATGAACATCAAGAACAGTATGGCAGACCATAATGCTTTTATTTTAACAATGCTTTTTTACTTTTACTTCTCCAAATTAATTGATACCTACCTACCAACAGATATTTGATATTCTGGTTTCTCTTTGTTGTTCACTGGAAAATTTCATAAACATGGCTTTGTAATTACATAAAGTAGCAGGCCTTTGCCTAGGTAAAATTGATAAATTCTACATCTTAATTGTAGCACTTCCTAAAAACTGAGTACTCGACTTTACACGGTTTTTAATGAAATGATAAAAGTGTATGTATCTATGGGATTGTGTGTAGGGTACTGTTTTAAGCGCAAAATCTAGGAAAAAACCAGATAATTTGCATATCAAATTTAACTGTAGTTTAGCATTCTCCAGGCTACCAGATTATTTTTCTTACATTTCGTCGATTTAGCAATGCTTATTTCTTCAGTACATCAAACCCAAGATTCTGAAGACATTTCAAATCAAGATTGAAAATAAAATTTGGAACAAAATTTGCTGCTCTGATGACATCATGTTCAGGCTGACAAACTGTTCAACTCCCTAAATGGGGTTTCAAGCAAACTTTGCAAATGTATGCACTTCGATGCACAAGTGTTTGCCTATATTCACCAAGAACCTGAAATGACTCTAAAGTGAACTCATTTCAAGACTGACAACCTCTCAAGTGCCAGTATAATTAACTGATCATCAGACCTGTCTGAAGCATCACATTACTTAGACCTACACAATCTGCAAACAACCATTCTTTCAAACTATTTGCAGTATTTTAGACAGCTAAGATTAATTTTAAGAGTTAAGGAAAGTTGTGCTTTAAGTGGTACTCTTTAAACACAGAGCAAAAAAAAAAAAATCAAACATCCCTCTAGAAAAATACTGAATTTAGGTGAAATGCCACAAATTGACTATTAATAGTCTTTACTTTCCCCCACATGACATCTTTTAGATTTGGATACCATTGTTTCTGGCAATGAAACAATGCATAACAGGTGCAGTTAGGACAATTTTACAGAAGTTTTTGCAAGTAAGGAACTACTTACTGAACCATTAAAATTGTGGGAAGTGGGTGTTTTATTTGCAATTTTCTACAAGACCCTGGGGATACATTAGACTAATGATTCAATAATCATTAAGAGCTTAGAAGTATGGAGCCTTTAAAAAACCAGATTCTTGTTGAAACATCACAGCCGTAAACAGGATAACGCTGGTTTTGTGAATTCTCTTTTCTGGCAGAGTACTTTGCCAGTACTTTGTGAACTTCAGGAGGTATTGGGAGCAACACTTTAGGAAAGTCATGATATTTTCAGTTTCCTTAAACACTTTTAATGTACCCCTTATATAGGATTTGAATGTTACTTCCACGTTACTTCAGACAGATCCTAAAATGCATTAAACTAGAATAATAAAAAGGTTATCCATTCTGATGTTTCAACTGTAGCCAGGCTGATTCCTCTCTGTATTTTTCATAGACCTACTGGGAATCTGTCCAGTGATTCCTGAATCTCTTGAACTACACTTCCGTCCAATTTTTAATCTTTTTTTCCTCCAAAATTCCTCCTTGATCTAAGACTCCCGGAAGCTGCAGCACTCAGAAAACCTCCCTGTTCTGAGTAGGTTCTCTCTTTGACGGCGTGGAGTACCAGCCTGGAAATTAAATCACACTAGTACCAACAAGGGAGTTTTCTCTGATGTCTCAAATCAATATGTTGGAGCACTTAAGGGAAAAAAATTAACCACAGATAACTTTCACAGATTTGGAAAAGCGAAAGAACGAAACACCAAACAAGCAAAAATGTTCCTTTTCTCCCCATACGATTTTTTGCTGCTACCTCATAGAAAGTTACTTGTGTTATGCTTTCAGTGCATTCTAGTGAGAAGGGCACCAAGGCAATCTATTCTTTCAGCAAAATTAAAACAAGACACAAGGCACTGATCATAATTTTCAATCTTAGGGTTGTGGTTTATAAATATAATTTTTCTTCTATTTATGCAAGAAAGAATACTGCTCTTCATCCATAATGGAAATACATACCCGAGTTAGTGACCTTTTAAATCTCAGATGATGCCAGCACAGGATACAGACACATACTTGGTACAAGGAGCTGTGTCTAATCGTGATGCTCTCTTTAATTCCATGTATGAAACTGATGGTGAAAGAGTTCAGATTTTTAATTTATCAGCTGGTCAGTGAAATGAAAAGTGAGATCAAACATGCTGAAATGTTGACTATCGCTATAATCAAAGTGTTTAATTCAGACAAATGGCCATTTTCTCTGTTTGAAACTAAAATACTGATCATATTTTGTTTGCAGGAAGAGAGAGAGATATCAGCGTTATTGATAGCAATAATCTTGCTATGAGAGACTGGAGAAAACTGAAGTGTGTGTGTGTGAGGGCACAGGGCAAGTTCTGCAGCAGTGGGACAAGGTACTGCTCCACAACATCCCACCTTGGAGTCTCCAGCCCAGCCCAGGACTGCTGTCAGTCAGTGGCACCATGGAAGAAGCGCCCCACAGCCCACCCCTGGAGCCCCAGTCCAGCCTCAGAGCAGCCGGATGACCAGAGGGCCCACCTGGGGGTTGGGGTGGTCACAGGAGGCCAGAGCAGGTGAAAAACGTTGCCTGAGGCACACAGGTCAATCCCTCTTGTCCTTGGATTTTATGGCAGCTGAGATTGTGCTGGGATCCAAGAGGCTGTATATATATCTTGCTTTTGTCTCTTTCTTTTCTCTCTTTTTCTTCCTAATTTTTTCTTCTTGAAATATGGGTAATCTAAGATCAGATGGGTGGAGTTTGCTAAGTTGATGCTCAGTGAAAAGCTTAACGTCGATTGAATGTTTTGTCTTAAGTCTTCCATATTTCCAGTCTTCTAGAGTTTGCCAGTAAAGTTTGGTTTATAATCTCCTGAGAAAGCTGTTGCATTTCTCCTGTGCGCCCATTTCAAGGAAAAGTAGTACCTCGAGTCTCTTTCAAATAAACTCCCTGAGCAAGAACTGAGGTGCTACATTTGGTAATGGACAAAGTTAAGTGATGCCAAACAAGTCATCCCAAACAGACATTTTGATTTTCTGTGGTTTTGAGATACATTTTAAGTTGTTCTGCTCTCACATCCAGAACAATGATGTCGTTATACCTTCCCAAAAGCTGTGGTGCATGAACTCAAGGGATTGAGGCCCATCAGCATGGCAACTCAGAGGAAACCAGCACAAGCCAGCACTGGAATAATCTCTTCCCCCATCCCCAAATATATGGTGTATATATCTGCACATTGCAAGCAGCATATTGTAGCATGTATGTACTGCAAGCCAGAGTGATACATTTACTGTAATTTTTTCCTATTTTTTACAGTTGTATTAAGTAGGGCAGAACAATTGGTACTACGTGAAGCGGCCTAAACCAGTCGAGAAGTAGAAAAAGTTGTGTTTTATTTCTGTGTCTGAATTACCAGCGATTTACATTCAGTAATCTCTGCACACAGAGTTCAAATGCCCACAACTGCATCTCGTGTTGCTCTGTGCAGTGTGCTGCAGGCAAAGACCGCGCTGTCAGTCATTTACCAATGCTGTATCACAGACCAGTGAATGGAGTCGCTCCTCTGCGGCTGCCAACATCCAGACAGCAGAAAAATCAAACTAAAAAACATTACCTATGTAACACCTTATTGAAAATGTTTAGCATGTGCATCTACACAGAAAACTCCAGTTGCCTCTGAAGATTTGTTTCGTTTGCATATGAGTAGCCAACAGAGAACATAAAGTTTCAGATGTTGTGACTCCACTGTCTAGATACAGCTAGATAGTAGTTGTGAAATGCAGGGTTATCCTCTGAACGTAGATCTAACTTCAGCACAGTAACTGAAACTGAAAATATTTAAGCACAAGTGTAAACCAAGTAGCAAAATACTACATGCACTATTTCATGGCTTTGAAACCAGGCCTTTACACATTTGAAGGTGATCTATGTAATTAGCCTACGATATTTTAACACAGACAAGATAAAGATTATGGGACCAGACTGAGGAGAGAAGGGTTAATTACTGCTTTTCCTAAGAAGCCCAGGGTTAATTGCTCCACAGATCTGAAATATAAATCTGACCATTCACAGTCATTTTTTAACTGGAAAGTTAGACTGAGTTTCTGTAATATTGTATCTACACAAGTGAAAGCAAAATCCAGCTTCATAGCTTACCTCAGGATAAAGCTGGCAAAATCTTCAAATTATTTTTGCATTATACAGCTGGAGCAATATATGAATTTTGATACCTTTCATTAGAATTTAGCAAACACAAAACTACTATCTGGATACTGAACAAAGAATTCTGCTTTTTTCTTAATCCCAAGGATTCAGGAGGAGAAAAACCCCCAAGCCCTTCACGCTTTCCTTACTCTTGTTGCTTTCAAAAGTGACCGAAGTTGCTGAACAAGACAGATTCACTGATGTAAAATAGTAGAAGACAGAACACTCTTCCAGTCATTTGGCTGTATAGAAGGTTCAAATTCAAATGCCAAGAATTCAACATTAGAACATTAGAAATGAATGAAATACCCAACAAGAAGTCTTGAGTCGTTAGAAAAATAGATGGAAATCTAAGCAACAACTAAGACATCAGATTTATGTTTTATCACAAGCGTTGTTCCATGTTAAAACAGCCTGTAGGGAGGAAATCATTTCCCATGGATCATGAACCAGCTGCTTTTCAGCAGTGTGCAGTGTTCAACTTGGTACTACAACCAAGACTAATGGTATAGTACCCAGTAATTGAAGCAGATCTACATCGCCTTTTGGAATTGTACTGATTTCTATTCCAGTTGCTTTGGGAACTAACCAGATCATCACGAAAAACTGATTAAAAAATTTATCAGCGTGACATTATAGAGTTCCTGCTTAGTACACTGAAGTACAGAAGGTCTGATCCTGCACTGCTTATTCCCATGAGCAATACTTAATGAAATGCCCATTCCTGCTCACCTAAAAAGAATAATTCATGAGCAAAGATTTCTCATTTAAGTATTTACAAGAAGAAGTCTTCTCTTTGACCTTTCAATTACATTATCATATATACTTAGAAGTCACGGTATTAACAGCCATATTTTATGGCTTTATATTTACATATTCTAAGTGTTTTAAAAGTTACAAATTGATATGGTGGTAATCATTTTCCTCACTTATTTCACTAACACTTGAAAAGTAATTTCTGAGAACTTTCATTCCTAGCATTAACTTCGGTTTCTATGGAATACATGCTGACCTTAGCAGTACTACTAGTGTTAAGGATTAAATAATGACTAGAAGGTGGTTTCTGTTAAAGTCAAATGAATAAAAGCAGGATGAGGCTCCAAATCAAACCATAATCCTGACTGCCTCATATAGGCAAAATTAGATTTTTCTGTAATGAGCGCTATTTATGCTGCTTCTATACTCTTAAATATTTCAATTATCTGCACTGACAGAAAAGAGCAAATCTTCGTTGATCTAAAACATTATTCTATAGCATACAAGAATTATTTAGGATTTGACAGGCGTACACTGGATATTAGGTTTTTCAGGGAACATGGGATAACCAGAATGAACATCCAGCATCACATAAGCACTCTGATTCAACGTGCTGTGTTTACCATGTTTACTCAGAGAGGAAGAGAAGTATCACTTAAAAGGCCATGGCTTGGACATTATGTCCTTCAGATATTAAAAATAAATGTAGAAAGCAATTTTTATTCAAAGGGAGCGAGCAAAATCTGAGTACAGGTAATGCGTGACTCCAGGCAATAAGATGATAGGATCATCGCTGTACCTTTCCCTGGAGCTGATGTCCACCCCCTGTAGAATTATCACATATGCCAGGGGCAATATGAGTGGTCCATAATACCATCTATAAATCTCTCTTCATCCTTCATACTGCTTGTAATTAAGGGAATGAATTGCCTTTCTTGCCTGTTTTGTCTATCTGTTTGCAATTTCATTTCACTCTTCTATTAATTTGAAACCTTACAAACTGTATCATTCTACAAATCGAATCACACCACCAGCTCCATTTCAGTCCACAGCAGCCAATTATTAAACTGTGAAAAGAAAGAGCCAGAGATCTGTTTCTGCACCTAAGACCTGCACAGCCTTGTTTACTAATTCAATTTGATAACCAAGTTGATAATTCCATTTCTTCCCAAATCCTTGAATGTTACATTTTGCTAGGTACATATCTACTCGTTTGATCTAATGGCTGTCCTTTCAAAAATGTCACAGAAAGCCATTAGCACAGCTTCACCAGTGTTAAATGGTTGGACATAAATGCTGATTGCTGAGAACAATATCCTTTGCCCACAGCACAGTGATGTAAAGGTTGGATAATTTTATTACCTTTAATAGCATTTGCAGCTATGCAAGCTAAGCCAATGATATGGGTAATCAAATCTCTGACTTACAGGATGACCACCTGTGGCTATTAGGGAAGGAATCCCCACTATCTCAGGCCTTATGTGGTTAGGCCCACAACCGACAGTTCACCATTTCAGAGAGGGCAAAGGGATGGGAAGAAGGATGAGAAAATTGCTCTGGACAGCAAACAAATTTAGTTTTCATCAGAATTGATCTGAACCATTGCTCATTCACAGAGAATCTTAAACATGAAGTATGGGGAGCCTCTGAAGTCTCCTTGTTGTCCCCTGCACCCTCCAGACTGCACATCTACTGCTTTGGCAGGTCTCAAACCTGTCTGTAAGAGGCAGATGCACAGTGCTGCCAAAACAGGTAAACCTCACCCCATGACTCTCGCGTGTACCTCACTCTGCCCTGCTCTATCTGGAACTGCAAGTGTTTGGAAGTACAAAATCTTCAGCTGCAAGAGGCAGTCCCAGTGCCATCCCTGACTCTTTTTATCCACAGGTGAGGATGGAAGAGCTTCAAGTCAAGCGGTCTGTTCACTTATTAAGATCACCTCATTTCCTTAATTGTAGACTAATTGTGTAGGCTGACCACAATTTAACTGTCTGTAAAGAGAAAATAGTGACCTCAAAGCTAGCAAAGTAAAGCTGGGGTTGTAGATATTTTCCAACTTACACAGCATTTCCTTCATTATTTCTTAGCCTACTGTGTTTTTTTGGTCTCACCTTTGCAGACTTAAGCTTGTCCCTGAACATGGCATGGTGCAGAAAATGCGTGTTGCACTTCTGGAGTACTTGAAATAAGCTGGCAAGTTGCAATTGCAGATGATTTTAAGCCTCTCTTTTGAAACTGTGCAAATACATTGCAAATTATATAGCAAACATATTAAAAGAGAAAACACAAAATACTTAGTCCTGAACTGCTGCATATTTGAGTTAAGATTTTTTCCATGGCAGCTACCATGGCTACTAAATCCTGAACTTCGGCTCCAGAGATCTGCTAAACCAGATAAACAACAAAATAGTGTTCAGAGAGGTAGATGATAAATCAGAAATATCTCCTATGTGAAATTAGGAAACATGAAAGTAACTTTTTTTTATGATGCACTCACTTTCAAGAACACTGCATTGCAGAAAGCATTTAGCTTGTCATGTTATTCTATTATTTTATTTTACACTTCATTCGTTTCTATTACATAGTCTTGCACTTTATCATTAGGGTGTTCTGTTGTTGCAAACAGGCACATTGAATTCTGATCCAGTTATTCCAGAAGAAATTTTTTGTCAGCCTTTAAACTGAAACAAATGGATGAGTGTGACACTCAACAGTTTTAATAATGTGTTGACTCTTGGGTATTCATGGCCTTTAGATGCCTAAAAATAATAATGTTTTTGTATGAAAAATGAATATTGATTAATGAACTGTTTTTTTTTTTTTTACACAGCAGTCGAGCTAGTAGCTATACTTGTCATGAAACTTGTTATAAATCACATAATGTATATACCAAGGAAATTGAATTTTTCCACTGCAAAATGCCTCCCTGTCATAGGCATATATCCTCTGTTCTCCTTAACAATGGAGGACAAATACACAAATATTAAAAAGCAACTATCCTCCCTGACATATGCTTAACAAATTTATGCACGAATAATTATCAGAAAAATTTCAGCAATATTCTAACCATATATGAAACTAACAAGCTTCTGTGTAAACCAATCTCCTATACACATAAGAATTCCTTTATCTGCAAGTGCTAGTACTGGAAAATGCTACACTTTTTCTGGAGCTGAAGATATACTCAGTACTAACTATTTACAATTTCTTTTTCCAGCAAAATACAGACTGAACTATCATTATTGTAACATTACAACCTCTGCTAAGCCACAAAGACCCTAAGACTTCAAATTTGACAAGGCAGCCAGCTTCAGATGGAAAAAAAACATGTACCAGTTAATCCATTCAGGTGAAGAAAGAAGCAGTGAAAGGAAAATAACTTCAATACGCTCAACACTAAGGAAAAACATGAATGGTGGATTATTTAACACAAAAATATTAGTAAATATTATCACAGTCCTGTAGAAATTTTAAATGCACTGCGAACACTTTAATAACTGCTGCCCGCTGAGTCACCTGAAGCGCTCACCCAAAACCCTCTTCCCCTGTCAGCCCCTGCCTGAATATTTTGAGGAGTTTATTTTTTCCAGTTGGAGTTACTGCTCTTAAAATAATAGGAACGAGATAATCACACTTTTTTTTGTTTGTTTGTTTGGGGTTTTTTTAAAGCATTACCCTTTTAACACTCCATTTTAGGTATTTCATTAACCATAACGCTAAGGTCTATTGCCCTCATTCCCAAGATACTCAAAACCAATAAAGGTGACAGAATCTGGATGTATCTTGCTTCTTTCATCTCTCTCCACAAAATTTACCTTGTTTCACCATACTTTCAGGATCCAGAAACAGTGGATATAATAAATATTGTGCACATGAATATGGGGAGGGTGGGGGGTGGGGCGCACTTAGGGGTACTTAGGGGTTTCTAGGAAACCTCTAATTTTTTTTTATACTGAAACATCCTCAAGGAAGAAAGCTTATCTTCTCCCCGCATTTCACAAAAATTTCCCTTAATCGCACAAATCACGATTTTCTACATTTTCTCTCAAAGCTCTTTGTGGAACTCCTTTGATTCAGAGTGGTCTAAGTTGCCTGTTACTTGAACAATAACTTCCTTCAATAACATGTAAAACACAGGCAATTCCGTCATCCTGAGGTATTTTTCCTAGTCTTTTAGATAGAAGAAAGTGCTGTTATTTTAGGTGAAAAAACCGAACACACCAATCTGAGCAGCAACAATCCAATGTTGCAGCAATGCAGTCAGTTTATTTCTGCACTTCTCAATCTTTGAGTATTTCAGCAAAAAGTAACTTGTTTTTGTAACTCACCAGATTCACCACAGAAGGGTTGCTTATAGTAGAAGTTGTTCTCATGCAGCACATAAAACAGGATATTCCTTAAATCTAGAAGTAAGGCAAACCAGCTCTTCCTAATGATCTGTTTGTGAATTAAATTGACTGTTTTTCTAGTATGTCTGGTAGCAGTCAGGAGAACAATTTATGGATCCAAAAAAGACAGTTTTGGTTTAACATGTCTCTGTTCTGTAGAAACACACCCAAAGATTATTTTAAGGGAGCCAGAACAGTTGAAAACAAAATAAAAAGGGTATGTAAATCTTCATAATGTAATTATCTTGATTAATTTACATACATTGACAACACAAAGTATGATTTTATTAGAAAGCTGTAATTGGAATCAACCACTAAAATCCTTTAAAAACTTGCCTTGTTGTTCTTCAATCTCAGTTTTCTCTCTGCTTGTAAATATTTAATGGCTTTCATTTTTGCAAATGAATAGAATTGCATTTGGCTCATAAGAAAATAGTTTTGTAACTCTATTCCAGAGTGTGCAATCTCAGCACTTGTCACAAGTGTAAATCTTCTCCAGAATATTAATATATTCAAGAAAAAATAAACTTCATTTCAGAATCCACAGAATTTTTAAAAACCCACTTGTTTGGTAATTGAAACTTTTGGAAAAGTTGCAGCTTTCAGATAAAGAAATCCTAAAGAGCTAGACATTTTCCAGCATAAAAGCATGGGATATTCAGAGGTTTCTAAGAAAAAAACCAAACCAGAAATTACAATGCTACTTTGTATGTTGAGTCAATTTTGAAACAACATTTTGGCACATTTTAACTACCAAGTTTAGGAAGTCTCATAGCACAAAATCCTCAGCATTCCTACACAAATCAAGCAAAAGTGTGATTCTTACGTAGGATTACTGTAGGATCACTCTAAGTGTAACCATACTATATAAAATGGAACATTTTCTACAGGTGTCCAACTAAAAAGCCCTCAACACTTTTTCTAAATTCCAGTTAATTTTATCATAGGTCTCTATTATAACTATAAAATATGGGGCTTTTTTCTCCTTCTTTGATGTTTGATGTTAAAACTCAAAAACAAGTTCTAAGAAACGTTTAGAAGCTCTACAGAGACATAAAATTTCAGATCGCCAACAAACTCTCTGAAAGAAAACTCTTTTCCTGTTATTTTTTAGAACAGGTAGAATTATAAACATTTCGCTGCTCTGGTCAAGTCTATGACCTTCCTCTTTTTAATTTCACTGGGACTCCATCTAAAGAGTTTTATTATTGTTAGCCTCAGTCGTGAGGCAGATGCTCACACTTAAGAACCGGAAACAGTGGGAAAAGCCTGATGCAGGATGCCTTCTCTGCTAGCACGAGGAAGCAAGGAGTACAACCTCTGAAACTCTTGGTGGAATCAAGGATGGAGGAGAAAAATAAACAAAACAAAACAAAACAAAACAAAACAAAACAAAACAAAACAAAACAAAACGTGGCCAGCTCAAGGTTTACAGGAAAGAAGGTCACCAGCCAGCACAGCCTGGGATGAGACTCCAATGCTTGAGGTTTCTAAATATGCCTCACAAGAAAGGAATAATGAAGCTGTGCAAGAAGAGCAGATGGGGAAAATCTACCAATACGAACATAATGCAGGCAGAGGAGTCGTATGTTCTAGGAGCAAAGGTGCAGAAGCTGGAAGAGAACTGTTGTATTGATAGCCTTTAAAGAAAGCAAGGGTGACCTCACCAAAACGCTTCCTAAATGACGTGGTTACAAGATAAAGCGGCCTCTTTATGATAAAATGTATCAGCAGAATGAGAAAGCTTCTAAAATTAACAAGCAACGCTGAATAATCCTCAGCCATGCTGTCACTAATAAGTGAAAAGTTTAGCCAGTAAAAAAACGCATTGCTAAAATTTAATAAATTTAGTAAAATTGAATTCCACAATTAAATTTATACATGTAATTGAAAAATGGTAATATACCAAAAGCTAAAACTTGTTTTAGCATAGATAACAAAGCATTTACTTTCTTATTTTAGAATTGTCATGCGTGTGCAATTTAGTTTGCCTTACAGGAGAACATGGGCCAAAAGTCCTAGGCAAGTATTATTTTTGTGTTTTTACCTTTCCTTTTTATCGAGGAAAAAATTCTGCTCTTGGATTATTTACATTAGCTGACTGACACATGGCATTGACACACAGAGGGTTTGGTTCTCCTTCCTCTTTTCAGCAAGTTCTCTCAATACAGAGGTGAACCTCCACTTGTTTCACATATTCGTAGGGACTTTGACAGATTGGATGCAAGTCAGAACATCCTGGGATAATAGCTGACTGTACCCAAGAATCAGAGTATTAAAATGAAAAAGTGAAACAAGATTCTCGTGTGAATCAGCAAAGTGTCCAGTTGCATAGCTGTGAAGAAGCTTTAAAGACAAACAAGTTTAAGCAGCAGAGTACTGCTTACTTTTAAAATGTTTGAGATAGTGATAATTAAACCTCTGGTTTTATTCAGTTTTACGTTCAACAAGTGAATACTATGGAGGAGCAAGGCTTGGTTCCGTAGCATATTTTTTCACAAACTTTGTGAAAAATCTCATTTGCTGTACGAAGCAGCAGATGCTCATTTCTACACTGATTAAAGATACAGCCTTTGCATTTACCCTATGTCCTTGTACAGAGTACAGTCATTGTACAGAGAGAGAACACATACAAGTTATACATTAGCTCCTACGTTATAGGAGCTGAATTAGAGATGTAATCACCTCACTATCTCCAAGCTACTTGGTAGACAATTCGAAAAAGAAAGCAATTTATCCTTAGAGACCAAATACTCTTCTTATGGACTCTTCAGTCTGTCTCTGTGAACACCTTAGAATTTTATTTTAATTGCTAACTTCATCAGCAGGAAATTACAGACTTTAAGAACAGAGTGCATGAAAGCTTCGGCTAGTAATAATCTGTGACTAAATACAATCTTAAAAGGTGCATGAATATATGCTTAAACAGTTTTGTTTAAACCCACTGCCTAAACAGTTCTAATTCTGTAACCTGCATAATTTACTGCATAATGATTATTAATATATTTTTTATGTTAACTGCACTATGATCATTGTTCAACATATACAGAAGAATGAAAAGGTTAGAAAACTATATGTATTTATATGATAAAGTTTATTTAGTTGCTTTTCTATAAAGAAAGCATTCTGCTGAATAGATTAGAATTTAGAGGCAGATATAGTTCATAAATTACTGAACACACTGACAATTTTAATATATTTTCAGTGAATATTCACTTCAATTAATTTGAAGATTCTTCATAGTATAAACAAGTCAGCTTGTTTTAAAATACAGAATACAAACATATCCACTGTGTTTTAAACTCTACCTTTCAGCAACAGGTGATTAAATCTTTTGTTCTTTTAAATTTCTTCTTAGCTTGTAATGCAATCATATTCTGTTAAATACTATAGCTTAGGGCAGTATTCCATTACACATTTATAGGCCTATGACCATGCAAACAAAAATAGCTAGAGGGGTAGGAAGAAAGATGGATACAATCCGTAGTTAATTCTACCTCTTCACCTCCTCTAGTCACTCAGCCTGACTCCTACTGTAGGTAACAAAAAAGCAACATCTGCTGCGTGATTCATTTTGTAGGCTTAGGCCTAAAATAAATCCAGGATTTAGCATAAATTAATAAATATATACTATTACTATTTTTTTCTTATGTCATTACTAAGAGAAGAGAACCAATGTTTATTTTTAGCTAAAGGGAAAGCAATGTACAAGAAGTTCTTGAAAGAACACAAGATCACACTAACATAAGAACAAACAACTCTGGATTAAAACCAAAGGTCAACCTCAAATGTGAGAAGTATTTTATTTAAATCAGAGCAATCCTCAACGTGGATATAATTTGGTCAGATATAGTAATCTTCCTTCTCCTTGTCTTCTTCCTGGGCACAAGTATGTGTGCAGATAATATGCCCATGTGTGAAAATGACAAACAACGTGGGGGAAGGCAGCAAGTTTCCATGTTATTTTCTGGTATTGCTCCATGGGTTAGGCACATCAGGATATGGACCACAGAAGGACACGTTGTGGCTTCTACCATAGACACAGCAGGTTGTGTTTCTTCGCTTCCCTGGGAGCTACTGCGTACCTCCTGAGCTGGGCCAGCACACAACGGCAGAATGTGAAAGCAGGAAACATTGGGATGTCACATTTGGCAGAAGGTTCATAGAGTGCATGTGAAATACTTCTGGGCAGATCTCTTTCTGGGAATCAGGGATGTTGGATGTATCCCTGGCTCTAAGAACTCTTACCAGTTGAGATAAAAGACAAGCTAAGGATGAAGAGGGACATGGAGACCATTGTACACACTGGCACCTGCTCTTAATGACCAGAACAACATCAGGGGACACAAATATCCCCTTTTGGATATTGTGTTGAGGCTTTCAGCTATGTGTATCATAGCTATCTATAGACCATTGTGCGACAAGTGGGAAATTGATTTTTCACCAGCCTTAGTGAAGGGGTGCACAAACCTTGTCCTTTTGCTGTGTGAGGGAGCATTCAGCAGGGCCAGGTTCTAACAAGTTCCTACCTTCAGAGGTGAACACAACTTTCATACAGCACAGTAGGGAGCTCCAAAAACAACTTAACGGTGACACTGAACTGCGAGGGCCACCAGCTACTTCTCTGATCAATTCCTGGCTTCTAAAAATTCTTCAGACAGAAAAAAACATTCTTTATATGGAAGGTAAAGGTTTATATACTACCACAGTCCTAGTAACTCACACCCTCCTAAGAAATCAAAACCTGCTTTCTATGACTTCTGCTCTCTTGCCTAATCTGTAGAGCTCCACAGTTCTTTCCTAAGGAAGAAGCAATGGGAGGACAAAGTAAACCAATTTTACATCAGCTTTATACTTACGGGTCTGTTGAGTGCTGCTGCAAGCATAAACTATCAAAAAAACCCAAACAAACAAGCAACCAACCAACCAAAAAACCAAAACCAAACTTAAACAGTAGTACTGCTTGCTGTATACTAATATAGTTTGCTTCAGATGGTCTGAGTTGCTCCACCTCAACTGAATAAAAAATAATACTAAACAGAATAATTGGTGAATACAGACAAATGTCTAAATCCATTTTTCTGATGAATGAGAATTTATGTCATATATTATTATTGAATTAATGAGACTGGTTATTCTGAGGATGACCTTTACATTATTTTAATGTAGAAATTTCTAATATGAATAAAATGTATTTTCCTGAAAGTGCTATTCAGCGACCATTTATAAAAAAAATCACATTTGAAAAATACAAAACAGGCATCAAGGGAAAAAAATTGTTTTGTGTTCAAAATGTATTTCTAGATATATTTGAAATGTGTTTCTAAAATATCATCATATAAAAGCGCATTTAATTAGAAAAGGCATGTATTTTTGCTTGCTTTTCATCAGTAGATAATAATGACTTAAATAACCTTTTTCCAGTATATGTTCCATCAATTAAAAAATATTCTTTAGTTATCTAGTTCAGAGAATAAGGCAACATATGCATCTTAACATGATTATCAGAAAGTAAATTAAAGAAATTAAATTATACTACAAAATAACATCCTTGAAGAAGCCAGAGAACAATAGAGTCAAGATATAAAATATATGCAATACATGTCTTTAGTATTATTTGGCAAAACAAAAGAAAATGTATTGCACTCTGTTTGTTCAGTTTTTCTTCATTATGGTATTTCCTTTGATTCTACTTTTTCCTTTTGAAATATTACCTCAACATTTAGCCTGCAAACTAATTGCATGTTAGCAAAAACCTGTACTTAACTTTTATTCTGTGGGCCCGTATGCAAAAGCCTGAGTTAGCACACAGGGTCAGAAAAATAGACTTTGTAAACATTATATCAGCAAATCATGGAATTCAGAAGAATATTAAATAACTTTTATGAAAGTAAAGTGAAAAACTTTAATTTGTTTAAGTCGAGGCTACTAATACAAACATGTTTTAAAAAATCAGTAAGTAATTGCTAAACACAGGCAAATTGTATAGGCAGAGAGAATGGTCTACAAAAAATAAAAAAAAATTATTTAGAATTCCTGTGTTTACAGTCTGTTAACAAATTTTAGAACCAAAAAGAGAAACTTTCTTCTATGCCAGTGTAAATCCAGATGACAGTAGTACTCTTGATATACCTGATGTCACTGCAGTTTTCTGCTGGTTTAACACTGAGAACGTCTTTTCATTCTAATAGTTATCTTTGGCTATCCCAAGCCTAATAATAGTGTAATCCCTACCCTAGTAATAGTCATCAGATGAACTTGTAGGATTGTTACAGATGATTGGGAAGAGCTGCATGGAACGCTACAGGAAAAACTATTTCTCAAATAAAGCTGGGTAGAATGACAGCAGACATACAGTCACGGATGCAAACAGGTTTCTGACAAGCAGAGAGTATTGGATGCTTAAGAGAGTTTCTTATTTTGAAGTTCAGTGACAAGCCATTCTACTGAAGACAGAAGTGGCAGAGAGCTCATTTTTAAAAATCTTTCCCAGTTATCAGCTTTACCAGAACTTAAACTTCTACTAAAGTTAAGGGTTGGATGCAACCAACTTGATTATTTTGCAGGTATTCCAAATCACCATTGAAGACAAGAAAAAAAAGTAACAGCATTGAGAGATTTTTCTGTCAATATATGCTGAGACAGGGTTAAAGCGAGAGAATTAGAGAAATGGTTATTTAGGATACAGGGATAAAGCCACAAATGACATTGGGCACTGAACTACCGTTTAGATGACAGAGCACTCCCATGGGTCTGGAAACTTTTGATCAGCTGGTGCCTATACTTAACGCTGCAGTACCTTTTAAAAGCTGATGCGCTTACATGCTGATCCCAGTGACTTGCTCTGTCGAAACCAGCATGGTTCAGGCTCAGTGTGAATCAATTTCATCTGGATAAGAGACGCTCAGAGCTGCCAGGTCTAAGCATTCAAACTCAGTAAACAAGGTCCTTGCCTTTGCCAGGCAATTTGCAGAGCTTTAATTTCAGCTTTTGCTCCATTTTGTCACAGAGTTTCACGGCATATGCAGTTACCAAAGTAATTCAGGCACTTACAGAGCAAAATATCAGCAGAGAGCCAAAACTATTAGATCCATGCCTACTGCTGAAGGCTTGGCCTTACTTTTCTTCTGTGCGGCCTTGAACAACTGCTTCCAGTCAGCTGTAACTCTAAAAGTTGCCCTGATTAAATAAGAAGATTGTTACACTTTTTTCTTCAGGACACCTAAATTTTAAAATAGAGTTAAGATATATAAATGGAGAAACCCTTCTACATCATCAGAGCAAAGGTTTACTTACCCTGTTACCCGACCTCCAACAACAAGTTACTCACAGGTGTTCAGGAAAAGAGCATAAGTGTGACAGGCAATATGTTCCAGGAGAAAGACCCCTCCCTCCAATTCCATACAAGCATCTGACAATCAGTTTTAGGGAAGATGTTTTATAGTCTCTAATGGACACCGGATTTTCCAAATTTTTTCTTATTGTCTTGGACTCCCTACCTCTAGAAAGCATAAGCTTAAATGACTAGCCTCTCCCCAAGGGGGAAGAGGGATATTATTTTTCCACTTTGGAACTGCCGCTTGAATAATGGCATTGGGCACCTTTTAGAACCAGCATTGTCAGAAACAGTGAGCAATCACTCCCCATTCACCTTTTCTATACTCTCATGATTTCTTAAATCTCCATCATATTTCACCTCACCAGTTTTTTGTCATTTGAAGAGTCAGTTTCATCTTTCTTTTAAGAACTTCCCCTCTTCCACACCTCTGTTCTTTCCTGCTCTGGGCCCTATCTGGTTTTTGACTATAATTCCAAACTGTCTTTCCTAACTGCTGAGAACTGAATTAGAGCCCAGCATTGCACATATGTCAGTGCAGCTGTTTTAACTTGTCCTTAAGTGCATTCATTACTTTGCATTTGTGAATACTGTAGCTCTGCATGACTTTGAGTCGCGTCATGTGGGTGTTCTCCACAAAGTCAAATAAAAGCAGTATTTGCAGTGACCACCTCTTATTCCCTTGAAATCGAGGCTGGTTTAGTGCAAGGTCATGCTACACAGCCATTCACTCAGTCACTTAATTTCTTAGTTTCCCAAGGACTCTAAGGTAATACTGTGCTAACCTTAGACTTGCTACAGTTCATTTTCTTGTTTTATTCTCTAACTCTTACTATTGGTACTGCAGTTTGAGAATGTTCTTGTCAAGGGCTTCTCAATGAAGAAGAAGGCAAAACCTTGCTTTAGTGTGTTTCTAGAATCCTCTGGAGCAAGGAGTGCAGCAAACACTAGCTTTACCTGTTTGCTACTGCCGCACGTTCTGTCAGCTGCTTCTTTTTCCTCACTTCCTTACTCCTCTTGTGTTAGCCAGTCCAGCCAGTTTGCCAGTATGCTTCACCATCTCGCAATGTAATAGAAGCTGATGATCTACCACACATCGTCTGAAATCCAGCTCCACCACTGGTCCCTTCTAACGCTGCTACAGAGCTCAAAAGGAAATCCCATATACCCCATTAGGAAAGGAAATTACTTCACTAAACTTGTATTCTCCTCCTTTCAAAATCGAGGACAAAATTCTTTGTCATCGGGTTTGTCAACACAAACAACCCACAGAAGTAAGGCTGGCTGCAACTGAGTTTGTACAGCTTCCTGCGGTCTTGATACTGATTTCAGGGAAGTACATCCAGCACCAGCAGTGTGGCAGATCCAGTCCTTCAGTTTCATTTGGATATATTCTATTCTTACATGCAAAGTGCTGAAGCTTCCAATCAGGACACAAAAAAATTTTCACCTAAATAATATGAAGTGACAGGAACTACAGCTAAGAAGAAAGTCTGGCTGGTTTTATTTTTCCAAAACTGGAAATAGGTTAAATGCATATCATTTGAGGTTCAAGATTACTCTTCCCACTCTGTGGGGCAGTAACTACCATGTTTAAAGTAAAAATGCATAAGGACTTGAAGCTCTCAGTCTTGTCCGTTCTAGCTGGCATGTCTAATACTCAAAAGGAGTTCTCAAGTTTGTACAGCAACAACTATTCCCTTTGAAATCACCAGAAACATAGCATGAGTTCAAGTGAAGCTAATGGGACCACTTTTGGAGCAGGATACTTGACAGCTGAAATAGTGCTGTCGCAATCTGTCTTTTGCAAAATACTTTCTAAACAGAGTTAAGTTACTGCCACATAACAGCACCTGCTGCTGTGATACCATAAAATAAATTTTGCAGATGTTATTTTTAGCAGAATCTACTTTTTTTTTGTTTGTTTGTTTAATTAAATACCCATCTCTTCTTACATTGATTGCAGGGCATCTGTTCACTTGCATGATTCTGACTCATGCCTTCAGTCCTATATTTGCCTTTCTATTCTATTTATTCATTTGTACTTACAATACAATACAATACTTTGTTACAGCAAAGATTTTCTGATCTGTTCTATGCTTTTGCTCCTTCTGCCAGGGTTTATTCATCCTAACAGAGCTAAGGTTATGAAATAGGAATTAATAATTCTTCCAAGTCAATAAAAACCTGCACCAATATACAAAATTTGTGTAATTACTACAATGTGTTGGGCAAATAAAAACCTACAAAAGAGATTAACAAGAGTTTCTGGAGTTTAAATATTTAAATCATATCCAGCTGATGCAAGGACACAGTTCTGATGACCGCACCGGAATTACCAAAATATCTGTGTCTTATAACCACTAGCATTTAAAAACCCAAAACAAACATAACTGAACTTCCAGGCACCTTACTCCAAAGAAATACGAAATATTCCAGAGAAAGGCTGCTCATCTGTCCAAGGCAGGTGCAGGGAAGTGCTGCCATCTGTCTTACGATTCTCCTTGTATTATCCCTAAGACTACCTTATCCTTCTGTGTGTGGTTCAGCCTGCCCATCCCTCAAAGTACCAAGCTGCCCAGAGATGAAGTGCAGGTATTTAGCAGCTGTTCTTTATAATAGTAAATCTACCTTCTTTTTTAAATTTTTAAAAAAAAATTAATTTTTTTTAATTCCCCAGACTCTGATGGAGCAGACAATTTCAGAAAAGTTTATTTTTTGCTGTTCAGCTGTTCAACTGCCAATGTCAATGAAGGTTTAATTTTAAGCAAGGAACGTACACGATTTTCTTTTATACTCACAATATTTTTAAACCTCATATTTGTACATTATTTAGTAGCTATTAGCTAGAGGAGTTAAGGAAAAGGCTGTTTTTATTTTAAAAACAAAACACTTTTTTTGCTAGTTTTCTCCCAGCTAGTGGAAAAAATTATCTATTTCACAATTCCTCGTGGTAACATAATTTCTTACTTAATTTCCACTAGTAATTGTACAAGTTAATGTCCAAATACCACTTGAGAAATCAGATATGATGTCAAAGAATCCATATAATTTAATTTATCCCTTCGTCATCTTGCAAACAAGATGACAGTAAGGGCAGCAAATAACATCTGAACATTAGTTGTAGAAATGTATTATCAAAGCATAACCACAACATATGTACTTCTATTCCAAGAGGAAATAGTCTCCGGTTGTTATAGAACCTCCAGCTGGGAACATAATATCAGGGCTAGGCTTGGGACTTTGAAAGAAAATGGTCCACCAGACTTATCAAGAGAAAATGAAGAGATCCCAATACAGAAAGAATGCATGGCAAAAAAATTCTCAAGAACAGAAGAAAGCTGTAAGCAATGCCCAGGATCCCAAATCACAAATTAATCTTACTTATGTATTTATCGGCTTTGCTTAATGTAGACTTTTTTTTTTTCCTACCCTCATTTCTATTTTTACTTATTTCATCTTTTCATTTTTAACTGGAAATCTATGTTCCCTCGTTGCTGACTTTGCTTCAAAGTAAGGTCTCCAGTTTAGTTTCACGTAAGCTTGTCCTGAAAAAGCTATCAAAACCATTCCAGCAGTCTGCCCCCTTCTCAGGGACAAAAGAGAACATCAAAGTGCTTTGTACTTATTGTAAATGTGTGACCCTCCTTCCCAGACTGCCAAGATGCAAATATATGGCTGCATTCAATTTTGATGAAATTCTCCCAGCACAGTAATGCAGCTTGAGCTTTGTGTTTCAGAAAGGAAAGCAGCAGAAATTGAATACAGATGCAATAAACTCTGAAAATAATATTGTTCTTGCAACACAAACCTTTTTACAGCACTGAAGGAAAACATACGTTTTAACTGTTTTGCATTAACCAGAATTTTTTTTATACCTTTCATTTCCTGTTTTCATTATTCAAATAGAAAGCATTCAGAATTTTAAACAAAAAACACTCTTGACCTTTTCAGTAAGGGGAAGTACAATGAGACTTGACTTGTATTCACAATACTCCTAAATCGTATTACCTGACCCTGATGCCTCCTATTTTCAGCTTTATTACTTATGATTTCTTTATGATCTTTCAAGATAATTAAAGAGACTGCATCATTCTTTAAACAAGGAGTCCATAAGCTGAAGATAAAACTGCAAATCAAGTTACCTACCTCTTTTCCTAAAGGCTTAATCCTTGTATTTTGGCTTTCAGTGAAGGAGGACCACTTCCTATGGTATCACACTGGAGAAAAAAGGGGGAAAAAAAGAAATCATTTTAGTCACTGAGAAACAAAAAGTATGGGTTTCAATATATCAAGGTTTTGTTCCATCTGGGAGTGTGAAAGCATATGCAATTTAAAGTCATGCAATTTAAACTACCTAAAACACGTTCCATTTAACTATTGACATCTTGCAGCAGTATTTTATTAAATAGTGAAATACTTATAGCTTTTGGGTCTAATCAAAATATTTTCTCGAAATTATCTTGCTTGTTTCAAATGAAGACTTAAAACGTGAAAATAGACAATCCAGTAAATATTCGAAAGGAAATGATCCATGAATATTCACTCATAAATGGCAGAGTGAAAGAACACTCAAAAGCCAGTCTGAATGTAATCTTCTCCAGACCATCAAAGAATAACCAGATCTAACCCATGTGGCTACGATGACTTGTAACTGTCTTGAAAATGTTTGGATTTTGAATAAAGGACTGGAAGAAATTCTCTCAATAAGTAATTTTAGACTGTTACGATAGTTATAGACCATTTTCGTCCTCCTGTTTTCAAAAGCAACACACTATTGGAACCATTCAGCTGACTCTTTAAACAGAAAAACAGCAAAGCCAGATAGAGGCATAAGTTAAAACTGAACCACTAGATTAAAACCAGTCCTTCACACGTGGGGCAACGTTCCTGTCTCCTAAAGTGAGACACAGCTGCCTGCTTGTGCTCTGCCACCACTGTCAGTCTGCACTTTTCCATAGGTGGAAAGAGTCCTTTCGTACCTTCTCATCACTTTGCACTAGAAAACTCTTTTCTGTTGTGCCTTTTCACTTTAAGCTAAAACTTAAATAAATCTTTAGCCAGAAAAATGGCTCCCAGGATTTTTAATCTCAGGGGAAGGACTTTCATTTATTTCAACCAAAGAGCGGGATACACCAGGATCAGCAGAGCTGTGGTTACCTGGCTGCTTTCCTAAATTGATCTTCCATGATTTAACTTATCTGCACAATGGAGTAGTGTTTACAGAGGCCTTCACACAGTTTATATGCAGGGACACCCAGCTGGCAAAGCCTTCACAGGTACCAGCATGAGACAGGTGTCCATCGACTGTCGTGCCATGGTAGAAATCCTGCTCCTAAAAGGTTTCTGCCTCCCAGGCACCTACCACTCTTTGTTATGGGTTTCCTGGGACCCAGCACCAGAAATAGAGCAAGGAGATCTGTGCAAAGAAGGGAAAGAGAGAGGACTAGAAAACTGCTGTCACAGCATTACTCATGTCCTCTCTCTGTCCTAACAGCAGCTGCAAAGACACCAAACTCCTGCATTCAGACATCTACATTCCATCTGGTGCCCACGATGGAAGTTAGTGATTCCTGCGCCAAGCCCCAGAATGATGACTCGTAGCATCTCCATAACTGAGTGTTCTTTGCTTTATTTGGAAATGGATTTGTACTAAGATGCCTAAATAATTACATACCATTTATCACGTGCATCAACAGTTTACTGCCTTTGGCTGTCCAACTGATTTCAGATAAAGTCAGTTTGGATTTGTGTAAGCACAGGGACTAAATATTTACTAGAGGTAATGGCATTCTTCAAAAGAAATTATTACACTGCTAATGCAGGCAATGCAATAAAAACGACTCCTCTTTAATATTTTATTTATGATAATTATTTTGGGTCTCAGTATTTTTCTTTTTTAAAAAAGAAACTGATGAAAAATGCTAATTTTAATGTAATATTTTCCAGTCTTATTTAAAATGCTGGAGGCATTTTATTTGACATTTCTAAACAGTGCCATTTTCATTTCCTTCCGAAAAGGAAATAAAAGTGATTGCCATCATTCTTGTCATATTTTTTACATTTTCAGTAGCAGCTTTTTTTGTTTGTTTGGAGTTGTGGGGTTTTTTTGCTTGTTTGGTGCTGTTTTTTCAGAAATAGGGTTATAGATGGATCTGTGGTGGGTTAGGCCTGGCTGTCAGTCAGCCACCCTCACTGCCCTTCTCAGCAGGACAGGGGAACAGTGTAAGATGAAAAAAATCTCCAGGGTGTAGGTAAGGGCAGGTAGATCCCTCACCAGTTAGCAAAGACCTCAAAAACTGAAACCATCTTCCTGCCTTCTTCCTGAGCTCGACTTTACTCCCGAGTCTTCTGCCTCCTGCTCCCCCTGAGGAGCTGAGTGCTGCCCCGAGGGCCCCTCAGAGCCCCTGGAAGTGGTGGAACACCTCACAGAGCAGTGCTGGGGTTCAGCTGGGCACACAATTGCTGCTAACAGAAATATCCATTAAAAATCCTGTCTAATCCTCCAGTAACAGACAAGGATAAGAAAACTTCTGACAATACACAGGATTAAAACCAAGCCTTTCAGCCTCCTTCCCTAAGTTTTGGGCTTAATTTCTTCTGTGACAATGACAGAAAAAAATGAACTGTCTGAAATACTAGGGAATTAGACAACAATATATTTTAGGCTTTGAATTATTAGAGTCATAACCCCATAACCCCTTTTCAGATCAAGAGAATGTAAAGGCAAACGCCACTAGAGATACTGAAGGAAAGGGGCTTGGATCTAAGCACACAATTCAAATGAATTAATAAGATACAAATCACTAAGGGTCATGTTCACTTGATGGAAAAAGTCAGAAAAGTCAGATGGTCTGCACTTTGAAATGAGTACACTCAAAAAAATCCAAACCAAACCAAACCAAACCAAACCAAACCAAACCAAACCAAACCAAACCAAACC
>VZTF01002170.1:265466-374842 GCA_013397755.1 Cnemophilus loriae
TTTTTTTTTTTTTCACAAAAAGATAGAAGTCCAGTGCGCATGAAGTAGCAAGACTTCTGAAATTAGCTATACAGAATGTATATTCCTTATAATACACGTTATATGAGTATTTGGTTTCAAAATTACATCATTTTTCTACATTTTATTCCCTGCTAAATACAAATCAATGACACTTGTGCAATAACAGTAAAACTGGTCTTCTGTCAGACTTTGTGGCCTCACACAGGGTATTTACGGAAACAACTTGTACAAAGCAAAGACTTAAGATTAATCTTCAGATTCTGGGTTAAATTATGTTTCAAAACCTGTAAAGGAGAAAAAAAACCCAATGACTAGATCACTTTTGATACACTCAAACAAAGTCACCTTTAATTTTCTAATGCACTTCTACGAAGTTCGTCTAAGCATTAAGATGCTCAATTTTGCAAGTGTGGGTCTTAAATACCGCAAGAATTCTTGCGAGCTAAACACAGTGTTATTCTATTACCATGATTTACACACATTATTATCTTTTCACTCCCTGTAAAGGAAAGGAAGATACTGCAGACTACAATATACTTCTCCGTCTTCTTTTTAAATGGTTGAGAATGTTCTGGGCTCTTTCAATGCACACTCTGGAAACTTATGCTAGCAATAAGATAATGGTTATTCTGTGTTAAAGTAAAATGTAAACCCCATCATTACTTGGGGAGATGATCTCTCAATGTATAAATCCTGACTGGCAGCCAGTTAGTTCTCACCTTTACCACTTGCCCTCACATTTGTTTTTGTTAGTTTTTGAACTCTCTTTTCCTAAAGACCTAGTAGAACTTTATGAAATACAGTGACACAGAACTCTGACACAGTCCTTGTTACAAAACATGCCTCAGATGGCAATTACTCAAAGGATGCCATGAGCTCAACAAAACCTTCAATAAATACAAGAGAACTGAACATCTGCAGCTATTGTTTCAGCTGTAAATCTTGTGAATGCTTTTTACTGTAGCAACAAACTGCTAATAAATCCAACTTTCATTGCCAGAAACATATAAAGGACAGGACACTCTTCATGATGTTTTCTCAGTGTCCTCCCCGAGCCCATGCACTTAGGCATATTGTTTCCAGATATATTTTATAGCTAGCAGTGATACACTGTCCCCTCTACCCTCTCCTGTGACTGATGAGACAGAGAACATTGACTGAATGCCATTACCTGGCACTGCCTCCCTCTTGCTCAACAGAAATGGGAGGCTTTACGCTTACTATTCACATTAGGTTCAGCAGCAATCATCAGCATTAATTGCACATGTATCATTTGGCAAACAGACTTCTTAGAAAGAATCAACCATGAAGCAATAGAAGTGCTGTTCCTGCTACTGTGCAAAAGCGACAGCTTCCTGGCCTTCTTTTAACACATATATTCAATACGTGGGGCTGACAGGCCAGCCACAGGGAAGGATACTCAATAAAGTCTCAGATTTTCAAAGTACTTTAAATGCTAATTCAATAAAGCAGCACAAAAGGTAGACACTTCTCAATAACATTAGTTTCCATTTTGAAAAAAGACATTATTCCTACAGTAAGATTTACAGAAGCATTCACATTGCACATAGCTTTAATTCCTGCTAACTACAAAGGTCACTGGCTTGTTTTTCCTTTCACCTCCTATTACCACACTTTGTTCTGAATGAGGACATGATAGAGCCAAAGAGAAAAAGAGAGAAACTGATATTGCTTGACATCAACAGAAAAGCCAAACTAAATGAAAGATCACAACCCTTATACCTCAGGTCTAAAAATCTCTTCTGGTGTTAAGCTGGTTTAAATTCAGACTGAGGGAGGCTGAAGGTACACGGCTTGTCAGCAAGCTGTGTTCCATGCAACAGTGGTTCACTACTGACAGCAGCACACACCAGCTGTGAGGGGCCAAAGCATTTGGGAAAAGATACGGGACAGGTGTTTGCTCTTCACGTGTTCTACTGTACTCTTGATGCCCTTATGCAACTTTTTGTTTGCTTCTTCATTTCTTGAAGATTTGAAACCCACCATCATCTGTAGCTCTCACAAATGTAAAGCGGATGGACTAATGTGTAAATTATAGATGGTTTCTTTGTCTCCACATCCTCATTTATTAACCAAAACTGAAAAGCAAAGAGAAGAGAGCTGTTCCACAGATAACTAACTTGTTGCCACCTACCTCAAAGGTAAAGGTAAAGGTAAAGATGACGTTATAACCATTTCTCTGATACAGTTCAGCGTAGGCTGTTGAGTCAAGGAAGACTTCAAATTCAAAGTTTATCTGAGAGATGTATAAATTTTTTTTCTGGGATCGCAGCATTTTGCTGGTGTTCATCCTTAGCAAGTTCTGCTGTACTGGTGTTTTCACAGCTGGCCATCTGCCTTCTAGAAGCAGACCCATCTAAAACTAAAGGAAAGCAACAGCTTAGTAGACTCTCACTACTAAAGACAGAGAAAAAGATTTCAGTACTAAAGACAGAGAAAAAGATTTCCGTACAGAGAAGAGTGAAGAGGACCTGAAGAAAGAGAAGATGACTATCTCACATAAAATTCATTTAGAAACATAATTTATTTTCTCAAAGTTTTACACAATACATTCTGTAGAGATACTTGTCATCACAGTAGGTATCAGACGTCAGAGGTCGATAGGTTTTGCAGACATGAAGGATTGGCCGCGGTCAGTAATATAATAATAATAAACAAATAATGCTGGTATGGCAGGAAGTGACTTAGTGCATAAAACTATTTTCTCAGTTAAGAAGAGTTACATTCCAGAAAATACACTTTTATGGAAACAATATTTCAATTGGGCATTTATTCCATTAAGTTCAAAAATAGCCAAAAGCACTTTCTATTGCCAGGAGATACATTAGCATCAATACTTTACATGGGTTTCCAGACAACTTTTTAGTAGGTTTTCTTTGATTAAAGACATACAGGTAGAATGTTCTGAAGAAACTGTAAACAGCTGTATTATAGCAACAAATATGACTTCACAAGGGGGTTGATTACCCTCTACTTGGAGACTGAGTAAGTGACTGTAAGAAGATAACCATTTTTAGGGAGTGCTGCCACTGATGTTTTGTTAGTTGGCATTTACAAAACAGACCAAAACAGGTGTATGTTTGGTTCAGGGCAGTTTAAGGGAAAGCTGCTTATTCTTTTACAAACTAATCCCTCTTCCCTTGTGTTCAGTCACATAATAGTCTGCAGTTCACAAGTACCAACTACTAGCTAGCATTGTAAAGATGGAATCAATAGCATAATCCTATTAAATTCCGCAATGCAGGCTACTTTTCAGATATATAGTGGAATCCTCTTAAATCGATTTTTTTTTTTAATAAAAGGTAGGGTTATGTGAGGCTCTAGCTAGAAACCTAAAATATATTGTCTACATAATGCTCTTAAGATAGAAGTTCAGCCTGTTTTCCTCTGTACAATTTCTGTGTGTTGGCTGGATTGTAACTGTGATGCTTTATTAGATGAACTTCCAAAACAAAACCAACATTTCCTTAGTTACTGCATCCATAGAACAATGAAAGAATTGATGAGTTTTCTCACACAAGTCTTCAGTGACAAGTGACACATCCACGTGCATGTATGCTATTGTTGTGATTTCACCCTAGCCTAACACAGCCACTCTCTCGCTTCCCCACCAGCTGGATCCTGGGGAGACAATGGGAAGGGTAAAATCCAGACAACTTGTGGGTTGAGATAGAAGTTTAACAGGGAAAGCAAAAGCCCCATACACAAGCAAAGCGAAAAAAAAGCATTAATTCACCACTTCCCATGGGCNAACACAGCCCCATACCAGCCACTGGGAAGAAAATCAACTCTACCACAGCCAAAACCAGCACGTTCCACCCCTATCCCGTACTATTTACATCATGCCCAGATGTCACACTATTCAATACAATTTTATTGCCCACCACCTCCCTTTCCCTTCTTTGCTATAATACACAAATATCGTTCCCTTCATCTATGGAGCATCCCTAAAAAATGTCCACAAAATATCTATTGAATTCATACAGTCCATGGCTTTGGGCTGCTTCTGTTGTGGTGGTCACCCGGGACGGGAGAGGTGGTGTGTTGCATGGAGTTACTGGGCAGTAATTCCTGTAACACACAACTCAAATCATGGCTTGCAGCAATTTAAAGGTACATCCATTGCAATCTTCACCTCTGGTCCTTTTGGGCCATGTTAGTCTTGTTTAGCTTTGCAATGATTTCCTGCTCTTTGCCCCAGCCTGGTCACAACAAAGGGTTCCTGCTGTAGTCCACCCTTAGTATAGTCCACATCATAGCCCTCCATGGGCTGCAGGGGCCAGCTGCTTCACCGTGGTCTTTACCACAGGATGGAAGGGAATCTTTACTTCCCCTGCTCCAGCGTGGCATCCCAGCCACAGGGGACAGTCCTCTCTGAACTTGTCTAACATGAGTCCTTCCCACAGGCTGCTGTTCTTCACGAGCTGCTCCAGCGTGGGTTCCCCACGAAGTCACAAGTTCTGCCAGCAAACCTGCTCCGTCACAGGCATCTCAGGGGGTCACATCCTCCTTCAGGCATCCACCTGCTCTGGCATGGAGTCTCCACAGGCTGCAGGTGGATCTCCTGTGTTGTCTACTCATTCACAATTCACAATCCCTTCAACTCAAGTTCAGACCAAAATCCCAGCCTGTCCAGTACAGCAACCCAGAAAACAGCAGCCATACCCTGGCCACCTGTCAGCCCAGGCTCATCTCCGTGGATCTTATCAAAACGTCCCCAGGCACAATACAGTGAGGTGACAAGAAGTACAGCACCACAGCAAGGAGTGAAAGCCACTAACAAGCACTGGACTCTAATAGACAATCATGAAAACAAGCCCCATGGCAAGCACAGGAGCCTGCTCATTACTGGCTAAACCGCACTACCAGACGTAAATTCAATCTAGTACATCCCATCAGATGTGTCATCTCAAACCCTTTGAGCCCCACACTGGGCACCAAATAAGGCTTTTGGGGCTTAGGAATAGTATTTCCCAGTTCAGAGTCCCCACCGAGATTCTCCCCACACCACAGTTCCCTTCCCCTGCGACAGGATGGAGAGAACTGGAAGCACAAAAGTGAAGAACACGGGTTGAGATAAGAACAATTTACTGGAAATAGCAATGGGATAAGAAAACAGTCACAGCAACACTATTAATGACAGAGGGTAACAGGTACAATTCACATGTAAAAAACCCCTGATAATAGACAATATCAGTGGCTCCCTTCATCCCATTTTCTTGACCAGAAGGAATCCCTTCTTCCCAGAAAATAGTCCCTTTCCCCTGCCAGTAATGTATAGCACAACCTCTGGGTCCTAGCCTTGCCCCCTCCCAGCTACTGCAAAAAAATTAATCCTGTCCTGGCCAGGACCAGGACAGTTATTGACACCTATTGCCAAAATTCCTTCACTAAAACAATCAGATTGTTACTTTTTCTGAAAGTTAGTGTTAGCATTTACTTGAGCATCTTTCTGGATAGTATCTCTTTTACAGTTTACTTGCTCCTAAACTTTGTCTGCTCATATTTGAAAATTGGAGGATCTCTAAATCTCTTTTGAAAAACTGTCATGTTTGATCCAATAGGGAGATTTAATGCATTTCCTAGAAGGAATATAGCAGAGGTGTAAATAGCACCTGTGACACTATCTAGCTGATTCTTGAACCAACCTAAACAAATGTTGTCTAGTGCCTAGTACCCAGTCCATATCCAGCCCACTGCAGCGTGTTTTATGGTGATAGCTGCTGATCAGCAGACAGAGACTTCCAGTTGTATCACTGGAAGATGATTTATCCAGCAAGTCGTGCCATAGTCCGTACATATTCCAGAGGACCCTGATATTTTTCCTTTGTCTTTCAGAACAAAGAAAGTACACACACGAATTAAAGAAATTCTTTCTCTATTTCCACAGAAAAGATCTGTAAATGTTCTACTTCCTACCTTTCTCTGTACCATGAATTCTTCCCAGTTGTGCAGCCACTGCAGATCCTGATGCTATCAGCAGGTGTACCAAAAAATTAGAGCCTTTACAGTACCTCAGCTACCTTGAGAATCACAAAAATCTGTAACTACAGTTTGCAATTCCGAAAATCACAGCAACTCTATGATCAGAATGATAAACTGACATTGCCAAAGAGATGACGGATTTCTCGTTTCTCCAAGCAATAAATGTGCATATTCAATGTTTTCTAGACTAATTTGATGCATTTTGCAGATTAATTTTTATTGCTAACATCATACAATGTCAGAATTCCTGTATTCACAAGTCATCAGCAGCATCCCTCACGTGTGCAGTGCTATCTAGACATCTTCTCTGAAATGGAATCCTGGGAACAGACAGGAGCTGAGGGCCAGGCAATGCCTCTGCTCTACCTTCTGGTGCAACAGGGCCACGAGGGAGCTGGGGAGAGCACCCAGAACTCTGCCTTTGACCCATTCATCTTCCACGTTTCAAATGAATCTCTCAATAGATCACAGCATATTACAAAGGTTCAGGACTGACAGGAGGGAAAAAAAAAAGCGCAAGTGTAGCAACCTCATTAGGATTCTGCTCTCAAAGACTCCACACAGCTTTGTCTTTTGAAGAGTAAAAGCCGCTTAACAAGTCAGCAATAGCTCGGTCCCCCCCAGAACAGCTATGGTAACAGTCTTCATTGCACAAACACGTTTCTTGAACTACTTTCCCAAGTCCCCGCTAATGCAAACCTGTGGAGTGAAATAAATGCAAGACAGATCTTTTGTCTCCCTGGGTTTTTTATACACTCCGCATGACAAGTACATCACTCCTGCTTCCTGTCTTTTGCCTTCTGTTAGAAATTATTCATCACAATACACATTTTTGAGATTAGGGATGAATAGTTCATGCAACTAAATCCACAGAATCAGTTGCACAACTGCAGTCAAAGATTTCAGAGATTTTTGCTCAAGAGAAGCCAGCTGGCATTGCACTTTGAGAAGCACTTGCTCAAGCACTTGAACAAACTTTTTACGGTTAACAGCAATGCGTTAGGGTGGTTACACAGTTATGCTAATCAGGGGCCATAACAAAACCAATTTACCCACCCCAAAAAAACAGTTGTAGCTCTTCTCATTTTTAGAGACTGGCAGGCAGAAGTGTTGATTTTTCCCCTTCACTCCCATTTTCTCTCTGAATACGGACACGAACCTCTCCCCAGCGCCTAGCTGTCCTTACTGAAGTACCTGCAGGGAAGTACACTCGTGCCACATCTGTCAGAGGACTGGGCAGCCAGGGCTGGTGCTTCAGCACTCCAGACACTTTGTGGCTACTGCACCGAGCCTGAAAAAATTAATACCAAAATAGCAAGACCAGAGAAATAAAATGACTTAAGCACTGTAATGTAGTTGTTTAATACTGAAACTAGATGGACTGCTACTCTTTTACCTTGCCTAGCCTGAAGAAAAAGTGTGATTCTGCATAAGCAAGGTGCAAGGGCCAGGCTACCTCGGGGCCTTGCTCAGCAGTAGGTCTAACAGGTTATGTAATCCTCTATGGGAATTTGATCCCTTCTGTGCAACTTTCAGCTACTAAGCTTCAGTATTCTATTACAAAAATCACTAAGACATTAAACATTT
Source organism: Cnemophilus loriae (assembly GCA_013397755.1). Lineage (NCBI taxonomy): Eukaryota > Metazoa > Chordata > Aves > Passeriformes > Corvidae > Cnemophilus > Cnemophilus loriae. The sequence goes on from VZTF01002170.1 coordinate 273,081, forward strand.
GATTTAAACCCTTTCTGCTGTACTGTACCCTCCTGAAATGTGAACCCCAGCCACAAGGGGCAGGAAGCACGAACTTATTAACAAAATGTGTAAAAACGAAATGCATTTCTGATTAATAAGTCACAACAGAAGCATTAATCTCAAGAGTAAATGAGTGAAAACCACAAAGAAAAGGTCAGTTTTTAATTTGAGATTTATACTGATAAAACCTGTATGCTAATTTATTAGGATATTGATTGTCCCAATCCTTATACATATCCAAGTTTCTAAATGTGGAATCAGAGACGAAAATAAAGTTCTTACAAATTGATACACATTTGCTTAATACAAAATTCTAAACACGAAGTAAATCTAGCCTTTTTGAATGGCGGATAATGCCAGTATTGTTTCCCTTCTCCTTGCTCCATCCCTTTGCCATTGTGAGAAATTTGAATTAAAGAAACAGAAACCATAGTATCCTCCCAAAAGCACACCACTGACATAGCCGGCATAGCTTGCATATGTAAAATCACACGTTTTATTTATAAATCAAAGGAAGTCCTAAGCATTTTAGAAAGTCTCAAAATGCCAAAAGTCAAATAAATATACATGCTTAGGGTAGCATATACACTGCTGTGTTCATTTGAAAGATGCTCAGGGACTCAACACTTCAAGAAATCCATGAATTTCTAAAACACATCATCCTTGCCCTTTGAACAGACACAGAGAGATGAGCTCATAGCAGAAAGTCTTTCAACACCCCTGGAAGGAAGAAGACCATTTAGAAGCAGTGGCTGGAAAGCCCCCGGCACAGGACACAGCAGTAGCACCAATTTCCCTGAACAGCACAGAGCTCCTTTGAAAAGAACTACAGGATTAACAAGTCTGATTTCTCATGATTTGAATACTATCTACTTAAATTTTGTAAATGTAGCTAGAGGCCTATACACCCCAGAGGTGAGAACAAATTACAGCATAAAAACCTTCGCTCAGAATGGCTTGAAGGTCAACATAATTAGTGAAAAGCATTTCCATTTCTTTTTTCCCTCCTCTTTACTTTATAAAAAGAATAAATTAAAAAAAAAAAAAAAACAACAAACCCTGAAACAACGATGTGTTTTCTATCAGACACTGACAAATTGACAGGGAAGGGAGAAAAGTCACATTCCTAAGATCACTTTGTGTTATTTTTACGTGTACAAGAGAAACGTCAGTGATCTAAAAGTATTATACAGAATATGGCTGATTTAACTGGTGCTACTGGGGCAAAGAAGATAAAACACCTTGCATATTCAGTGAGTCATTCTAGATACAAACCACAGAGAGAAGATCATAAGAGCTAGGTGTGGCAATCAAAGAGAGTTCTCAAGCAGGACACAGTCAATTACATGAATAAAAAGAACAGGAAGTCCCAGTGTTCCCCAACAGCTTGATGGGACAAGAGCTTTGCAGTGCTTTGGTCTTTCTTGGCATGTGGTCAGGGCAGGAAAACAAAGGGTGAACAGTAGTGGTGCAGGTCAGCAGCACATCTACAGAGGCATAAATGAGAATAAGATCCCTCTACACCTCTAATGAGTTAACTTCAATGAGTTAATTAGTTAGAAAAAATATTGTGTAACCAAGCATGACTATGGAAATTATTTTCAGTGGAACAGTTCTGATATTTAAAAAGAGGGGGAAAAATCGTTCTTGCAAAGACCCATTATGCAGGTGCTGCCATTTTATCTTGCCCTTTAAGACTAGACAGAGAAGGGGAGAAGAAAACTCATGATTCAGAAGTAAGTCTGAATCATTTTTCCCTTGAACTACGCTTAGAAGACGGTGTTCAGCCTGCTGTATTAAGGGTCAACATCACAATATAACTCCTACACACAAATATTTCTAATTTGTCACCTAAATTTTCTAATTCAAATATTTACAATGCCTTTAATCCAAATCAGTTGAATATCACCATAACAATCTAGTGAAGAATCTGATCTGCAAACCAGCATGGTTCTAGAAACACACACTAAAGTGTATGTATAAATATATATATATGTGTATATATACATGCACACATATGCAGCTACACCCAACCCGGTACATTTTGCTATTTGATGATTCATTAACACAAACCTAATCATACGCATATTTTGCTCTCAACTATACATACTTATATTTAATTTCTAAATATTTAAACCCAGATTTTTTCCCACACTTATAGCATCTAACACATTTTTTTCCTTCACTCATCTGGGAAAAAAAAATGCTCATATCCATAAAAATTGATATGTTTTCAGTAACCAGAACATTTTCAGCTAATTGGCAAACATGAAGTCTATTATTCAGATTTTAGCAAGTCTCGATTAATGAGCATGAGAGGGGAGCTTTGGTTTTTCAGGGACCAAGTTCACATTCTACTGAATAGAAAGTGGTTTGCCTGAGTAAAGGACTTCAGAATTCAGCCTTTGAGTAGCCCAGTGAAAGAGCTATGAAAAACTGTTGTGTCAAAATTTTGTTTGGAGAAAGCCCTAACGCTTCTTTTCGTGTAATTCATGTAAGTCTTGAATTTCTGACGTTCATCAACACGCTGCTTACATACCCTACAAAACAAAATCTTATGTCATGCATCATTAGATGATTTCACACTGCCCCTCCAGTCTGGCTCACTGATGTTAAACACTGTCTTGGAAAATCTCTTTATGCAATTTGGTAGTCTCAGTATCACACTTGTAATGCAATGAGTCAAAGATCATTTATGCTGTAGTCCAAACAATTCTTAAACTATGCTTTTTCTGGTTTTTTTTTTTCCTCTGTTTGTTTTCTGTACTTAATTTACAATTATTTTTTACAGAGTCACAGACCGTAACCTCAGCGTAGGAGAGGTTACGCGCTCTCTCCACGAATTCAACCAAAAAGGGCAAGCAAGCTCAACCAAACTTCATATAAGCCCAAAAGTTAGTGATTTTGGCTGGTTTCTTCCTCAAGCCACCAGGATCCTCTTCCAAAAGCAGTTCATACTTAAGAGGGAATATGCTTGATAAGCCATCTGCTGCTCATCATGAGGAAAGACACCATAAATGTGAAAGGCAACCTACCAAGGGAAGGGAGCAAGAATGTTCTGTCTAAACAATTTGATTTAAAAAAAAATAATAATAACTTTCACTATCTCAAAAGTACGGCCATGATTGTTACGTTCTGTGAAGGTTTATTCTGCAGACAGCTGCCATCCCCTCTGGGGGTGGGAGGAAAGGTCTCCAGAGGAATGGCAGGACAACAGCTGACTCCCCTTGACTCCTTGTCAACACAGTGGCCTGTTCCTACTGATAGGAAGATCTTTTATAGCACAAGTCACCCCAAGAGTTTCTGTTCTGCAACAGATAGTGTAGCAATGAAATTAAAGCTGAGTAGACGGAGAACAGAAGTTATTTTTGAGCCACAAAAAACCATATCATTTTCTCGTTTTGCTATATTTCTGCAGCAGGCTTTACGTTGTGTCTAGTGTAACTCACAGCTTGGCTTTCCCTACTTCAACTGTCCTACTTTATAAAAGATTTAAATTCAGCAAGACAAAGTATTTTAAGAGCTTGGCTAGCATGAAGAAATTCACAGAAACAATGAAATTATATTGCTAATATCCTTAATTATTCAACTTTTCCAACACAGAAGGTATGATTTCCTCTCTTTCCTAGATTTAGTGCACGACATTCCTAGGCTTGAATTGCTATGGGGTTTTGTTTGTTTTTCCCTTTTTTAAGAGAACACAAAAGTGACAGCATCTCTCATGGCATACGTGGTCAAGTACGAATCGTTCTCCCATATCCCTATCCACTCTTCATTGCTACCAGAGGGCAGACTTTTGACCCTGCTCCAGAGGATCTTTGTCTTCAGTAATGAAACTAGTTAATGAGCAGGTCTTTCACTAGGCAGTGTATCACTGGTGAATAAAGCTCACTACTCTTGACTTTTAAAATTACATATTCAGGTGACTGCATTTAGATGCATTCAATTTTTTTCTTTTCTCTTTCATTCTTGTTTCAGCTCAGAATTAAAACTGAGTCCATAGACATATCCTAAATTCTTTAATGAGGGTGGGTAGCCAGTGAATTATCAAAAGGTTACAGAAACTTTTCTTGGCTCAATTTTATCCCTCACACTCACATTCATGTTCGAAGGCCAAGGTCTCTCTAGCACAAGTATTTGTCACTGTTCCACAACCTTCACGACACACATTGGTGGTAAGAATGCCCATGCTTCTTCCATCCATGCAAAGAAAAATTCAAAGTAAGAAACCCAGCTGCCTACTGAGAGACCAAAAGAACTTTACACATCCTTATTAGGATTTTCTGTACTTCAAGAATTGACAATAACCCCATAAGCACTGGCTGTTCCCTAGTCCTTCATTAGGAAGCTCTGTAGCCAGAAGATACCCATTTTTTTTTTTTACACTGACTAGTGATTTGCAGAGATTCTATTTTTTTGAGCTAATTTGAGACAATTTTAGATGAATTAACCCAAAGAAGAATTATTTCTTTGACAGTAATTTGGAGAAGCTCTCCAAACACTGAAACATAAATTTACTACTGGTCAACTCTGACAATTTAAAACAATATATTTTGTTTTGTTGCTCAGTTTAAATTATTCCACAGGGTACAGTTTATCAACCTTAAAATTCTTTAAAGCAAAATCAATATTATCACTGCAGCCCAGCAATGTATTTTATCTTCTGTGGTAGCCTCTTCAAAGAAGCAGCAGTCATTAGGTTAAGACTGGAGGAGGAGACAGTCCTTCCTGGAACACATTTTACATTTAATCTGAAGACATGCACAAAACTGTTGATGTATTCAAACTGAATTACCGTGCTGACAACTAAGGTATTCATATAGTTTATAGTTTGTTATTCTTCTTTCATTTTTAAGCTTCCTTTTTTCTTAAGTCTTCTATGTTTTCTTTAGCCCCTGTCATCTTCCTAGGCCCCTCCAGTTACACATTTGAGATTTACCAAGTGCGTAGAAAAGTCTAAACCCCTTAGCAAATCGCTTACATGGCATTAATGCATTAGGCACACTAATTTCTCCCTACTGGTTTACCTCTGTGCTGACAGAAAGAAAACCGCCCTTTGCTCTTTGCAGAGGTTACTCTGTGTTGTCACGGTAAGTGTGCCGACCCACACTGGTACATTTCTGCCAGCACCAACATATCAGCAGAGTGTGCTGGTTAGCTGCTACTTTTCACTGGCAGTTCAGAGGGCCGCGGTGTAGCTGTCACGTGTCAAATAAAATACAGCACAGCTGGATTTGAAATTGTCCCTTAGGTATAGCTCTCCTGCTATACACACCACGCATTTCCCTTTACAGAACACATCGTTCAGCAAATGATGGACATTGGTCCTTATTTGAGAAGTGAAGCATCATTAAGGAAAACAATGGTCTCATGGTAGTGCAAATTAGGAGGAGGGAATAAGAGCAGACCATGCGTACTTGGAACAAATATGTTATTGGGTAGATGTTTATTCCCAAGCCGGAACAAAGCAGAAGAAATATTTTCAGGCTTCATCAAGAAAAGTGGAATCAACTCCCACTAAAAACAGGCAAGATATTCAAACATCTTGAGCAGTAGCACTAATAATTCATGAAGATGGAGCTTTCAGCACCATCCCATACCTATGAACATACAGCATTCTCACAAGCTGCTCATATGTGGCTTCTAATGTTTATACAAATATTTTAGACAAATAACTGTATAGTTTCATCTAGTTATCATGATTCCCCTGACACTGTAGTTTTAAAGGTCAGGTATGGTGTTTCTAAGCAGTTCAGGTTTTGAAGCACACTAAGAAGAAATTAAAATTTAGGGAAGAAATGGGGGTGCATGATCTTCCTTTGAACTCAGCCATGTGGAATTCAGTGATTAGAACCAAGTTAATATAATGAAGAATAAATTAAACTTAAGTTTATTTGCAAGTCGTTCAAATGATGTACATCTCCATCTTAAAGTAATTTTCAAAGAGTTATATTTGCAGACTTCTTTACATTAAAGGAAATGTATAGTAAAAATAGAATGCCAAGCAAAAGCGTTGCTGCTTTGCCAATCCCCAGCATGCCTCCATGCTAACATCAAATTACTTTTTCCTTCAAATTCTTCTTCATCCCTATTCTTTTCCAACATGTACTTCTAGCTAAGATAGAAGAGTGCATTTTTTAAGGACTAGAGGATCAAGGACATACTTCAAGTTGACTAGCAGGTGCTAAAACACGAAGAGTTACAACAGAAAATAATCTTTTTTTCAAGTGTTTCCAGTATAGCACCTGTATTCTAAAACACCTGGTTCATATATAGATAATTGCTTGATTGCTTGCTTTCATGTCCTTGCCAGGAAATGCTGGAAATTTATATTTGAGACGATAGAAAAGAACGGCTTTGTTGATATTAGCAATTTTTCTATTTAGTCTTGTTAGAAGATATTCCTAACCTACTAGGAAAAAAAAAAGTCTCATCAAAACTCAGTAATTAAATTACAAGCAAGGTAAGAGTACATTGCATGACTTTATTCTACAACATTTCCAAGTTATTAACACTGCAGTATTGCTACTCAGTGTCAAACATCCACTTATTTTTAAATGAGGTCTTAGGCAAAATTGCCTTCCTGCTGTTTTTTCATGGGGAAACATGTTGTCCCTTCGAGACTGACTCTCTCCTTCCAAAGCTGGCATCTTCAAGTTTATAAACCACAACTACATCTCGTCTCAACCAAGAGCTAGGAACAATCCCATTCTGTTAATATCATCTATTTAGAACATCCCTGCACGTTCATCAATGTACTCATGGATACAGGCATTGACTAAAGTGCTAAGTGTGGGCAGACAGGCCAGAAGATGCACTTCACTGATCTGACTGCTGGTCGTGGCCTCTGGGCTGCTGTGCCAGTGTTTGCATCTCCAGAAGTAGCACACTAATCTTTCATTTGTCAGGGCTTTGAAGCATCTCTCACTTCCATAAAATCAGTAAGCCTCGGAGGAAGAGAGAGTTTAAACTGAACCCAAGAAAGCCTTCAAGTGAGTTTTTGAAGCAGTTTAGAATTTAACAATAGGAGCTTTTCTCTAGGAGATGCACCCCGGCACTCTGGTCAGGGAGGGAGCTCCAGAGGTCAGAGGAATGCAGGTACAGAGAGTAATGTTTCCAGTTTTACTTCTGTGCAGAAATGTTTCCCTTATTTCTCCACTAAAGTCTAAAAACATTAGTATCCATATTATCTATTTTGAATGCTGCAAAATAGCTTCATTTATATTTTCACCTAATCCATTTTGAATGAAAGGTAATTTCCAGGTGAAAATCTAATTGCTCACCCATGGATGAGGTATCTGCCTATCAGGGATTAAATAACATGCATGCACATCCTACGTGCAGCATTCCAGCAGATAAATGGATAATAAGATATGGTTCACCAAAAGTTAACTCTGAGAATTAGCATAACAAGACTTTGAAGAGAAGGAAGCATCTTCCAACAATAAATGAAATCCAGGGTCTCTCTGCCTATTGTCAGGGAAAAGGCCTTGAGGTGTTTTGGTTGAGTTATTTCCAAAGGAGCTGATATCAACTTCCTTTAAGGAAAAGACTACTGGGATCATCTGGTTCTATTTACAGCAGTTTCTACCTTCATACTGCTGGCTGCAACATGCCCCGTGGAAACTGACAAGAAAATGGAAATTGGCTTCAAGCAAATGGACAACACAGAGCTAATCCTCGGATCAATCTCACGCTGCCCAAGCATTAGGGTGTATCAAGGGGCAGCTACAAACTTCCAGCATCACCCGCTGCAACACACGAAGTCAGGCCACTGGCATCCCATTGATTCATCCCCTGGATAAGGTTCAAGAAGCCAGTTAAAAAAAAAAATCAGTGTAGAAAAATTGAGGGTTACTTCCAGACTACACTGAAATAGATAAAAACTCTTATGCAAAATCCTTATTTGGTCTACTTATAGGCACTGTCATAATTATTTATGTTTTATGGAATTGATTAAAGTTCAATAGTAGAAGATAACTCTTGTCCTTAGAAATAAGGACCACTTGAAAATAGTAGGAGAACTTGGAAGTTTAATAGATGCATTTTGTCATAAAAACACTTCAGTAAACAAGCTGTAACTTTAAAATGAAAGGCTTTCATTTTAAAAAAGGTACCAATTTTCAACTAGCAAGATGATTAATTAACAGAACAGACTGAAAGCTACCAAGGAGTTATCCATATTCAGTAACCAAGGCATATACTATGATTGAGTCAAACATGTTACTCTGATCAACCCACACACATTCTGCATCTGTACAGAAATTCACAATATTAGACGTTATTCACTATGGACTTAATTGATGAATTTATGCCTTACTGAATTTAAGGTAATATTTTACTAAAGATTATGTAAGTGGCTTCACTGCAGATATAGAAGACAAGGTTTGTTTTTCTGACTGTCTCAGGAGTTCAGGTCACCACCCTGCTGGCTGAGGGATGAGGCTCTCTTAGCAGTTATAGCTAAAACAGCAGGAACGATATATATATGCTACTACTTCACAGTCCACAGACTGTGCCTGTCACCATCAGTCAGTATTTTTACAGTCAGTGAAGCTACTGGTATAGCAGAATTCATAATTATCCAGCTTATAGTATTAGAAACATGCCCTTCTATTCCCTAGAAAATACTTTAGCCAAAAAGAAAGGGGGGAATAACCTTGTTCTAGGACAGCAGAAAGCCTAATTTCCGTCATTTATAGGATGTTTTTCCAAGATCCAGCCATGGCTGAGAGATGACTGAGAAATTTTTAAAATGAGAAACAGAGTGTGTGTTGTGTGTCAACATCAGACATATAAAACAGATCAACAACACATGCTCTATTCTTTCTTTTGACCATGTCGATGGTCCTCAGAAAAAAGTGCACAACCACCATGCAGGAACTTCAACTGGAATAAATTAGATGCCATCTGATAGAAGGCTCAACTACTCTGCCTTGCTCTCCTGCACTTCCTCTTAAAGTGATAAGATTTTAGGTACCATTTGGGTAGTAACTCCGTAGTTAAACATTTTTGGTTTTTTAAAGGTAAATTACCTGTTAAATGTCTTTTGCAGATAGATTAAATGGGCTCATTTAACACGAATATACTTTGTTAGGTTACTATGAATTACACCACAATAAAAATTACAGCAGGATATAGTTACAACAGAATTCAAGAAAACATTAATAACGTCTAAAGGAACTGACTGTGATTGCCAGTATGCAAACAGACTCGCAGAATTTCAGAATATTCTGAGTTGAAAGGGACCCACAAGGGTCATCCAGTCAGCTGGAGTGAATGGCCCATGTGGGGATCAAACCCACAGCCTTTGTGTTATTAGCACCATGCTCTACCCAAAGGAGCTTTTGCTCTTATCTACTACATATACTCATCTTCCAGACTTGCAAAGAAATCACAATGTTAATAGATGAATTGGTAATTCTTCTGGATACACAACAGTACCTTAATCTTTTATCAGCATTTATGCTGTTGCAATTATATTCAAAACATATTTTTGCTTCTGACTAATGTCTAAGAATACCCGAATGATCAGAAGATTGTATCCTAAAAACCAGATCTCTTCTCTCATTTTCGAAAGATACACCTCTATAATCTTTTCAGATAATAATTTAACTGTTATGTAACAACATATTTGCAATGCAGTTCACCTCTGTGAAGAAAACTATATAGATTTAGTTTTTCTTAATTATGTTTCTCTGGATCCAGACACATCTTAGAGCTTGATAAGATTTTGGTCAAGTAAGTGAACTACCTTGAGATCCTCCTGAATGTTTGATTTTCTTGCTCTAAAGGAAGTCCATTAATACAATAAGGATATCTACTCCTTATGTAAAATTATTTATGTGATTTTCTATATTCTCTTTCAGAAGACTAATAACACTATTAAGAGGTTTCTTTTAAAGCTTATTTTATCATCTTCTAATACACAAGATTTTTTTTTAGATAAACTTGACCAGAGTAAGCAGTATTTGCACCAATTGTCAGGAATTGATGCTTTTAACAGTTATAGACAGCTATGGCCTTTAGCATCAACCCCTGCTGCTTTGCAGATTTGAATGATGTCCTTCAATATTTCTCTGCTCTACTTTGTGACAGTAAGAAACTTACAAGTATTAAAAAGCATCTTCCCTAATGTGAACAACCAATGACAACCGCAAAATCATTTTGACATTTGGAGAGTTGTTAACATGCTCACATTCTCTTTAGCATCTCGAACACGCTAATTATAAATTTCATTACTGAAGGAAAAAAAGCCTAAACAAAACAGTAAGCTCAGTGCTTGAATTCTTCTGCATTCTTCCTCTTACTGCATGATCACATTAGAATGATGAATTTGGGATAAAATAACATACTGTCTTATGCCTCTTGAGAGCACTACACTGTTTAGGAAATATGATTCTTACTAAAAATTACGTGAAACAAAGTCAGTGATATTCACATAGCAAATGGCACGACAGTTCCCTGGTGCCGGAGGTGACGTGCATCCTTTGTCAGCCGCACACTGAAACTCGTGATGCCTCAAGACAAGAGTGGTGAGGACTCATGCGCAGCCCACCCTTTCCCTCAAAAAGCCTCTGGGCAGAAGCACAGACCCAAGTCTGGAATTCCCAGTGTGCAGTGGCTCTGCTGCCAAGGACGAATCCTCTGTCTGGAACAGTGTTGCATTTTACCATATTCTATCAGAAACTCCTTAAATGGGACCTATTTTTCCTCTGGGTATGTGCCCTTAAGATGCTGTAACTCAGTGACGCATGATTAACTAATTAGTTCATAACTTCTGATGTTTCTTTTCACAAACCTGGCAAAGGCCACATTATAACAGATGAAACTGGCAATCTTACCATATGCTACTAAAATTACCTCCAGAACAGCCATTTATGAAGGGTTCCTTACCAAAAACACTTACCTCCTCATATGTATACATATGAGCCATGTATTTATATAAACCTGACTTCTATTCTACCATATAAACATTTGATGAAAACATATCTTTTCTAGATTAAAACAATTTTAGAAAGCTATAATACAATCAAGCTTTTTAAGCAAGAGGCAGACATGCACAGAAATGTGCTGTTCCCACTGAGTCATGAATGTTCAAGTGAGGCAGGGTGTAGAGAAAACCGAGCAGAATCAGCTAATGTAGCTCAATAAACAAGCCTTCATGCACAGAAGCCCTTCTTTGGGTCTGAAACTGAAAGATCCTTCTAAGAACGAGTGATCAAGCTCATCTCCAGGAATAGGAGGTTGGTGTTATTCTTTCTACCCTAGGCTTGAAGAAAAGCTTGCACAGATCTGGTGTATATAACCCCCAAAGTTCTCTCATTGAAAGCAGTCTTCTGGAAGAACAGTCCTTTAAAGAGCATGTAAACAAATGTTCCTAGATCTTCACTTGAGTGGGTGGTACTGTAAACAAAAAAGGCCAAACATAAGCCAATAATCAGTACTCTATTAGAAACTGTATGGGCTTTTTAAGCACCACATTGACAACCATTTCATAATAGGCTATGTCTCCCGTTTGGAGGGAAGGCATAAATAAATAACCAGGGGCAAGGCAACATCTTCACTGTATCAAGTACAGGCTTTGTCTGGGGTAGAGTTAGTTTTCATCACAGCAGTTAGTGCTGGGCTGTGTTTTGGGTCTGTGCTGAACACAGCGTTAATGACACAGCGGTGTTTCTGTTATTGCTAAGCAGCACTTACACAGAGTCAAGGCCTTTTCCGCTCCTTATCCCACCAGTGAGTAAGCTGGAGGTGTTCAAGGAGTTTGTAGGGGACGCAGCTGGGAGCCCAGCTGATTCCAGCTGACCTGAGGAATGTTCCATATGATGATCCATATGGCATCACACTCAGCATATAAAGTCAAGTCATCATCATATGTGATGAAGTCCTGCTTCCCCGGGATGTTTGAGCCCCTGCCTGCCCCTGGAAAGGGGTGAATTCATTCCTTGTTTTTCTTTGCTTGCGTGCACAGCTTTTGCTTTACCTATTAAGCTGTTTTCATCTCAGCCCACAAGTTTTCTGTCTTTTACTCGTTCCTACTGGAGAAGAGTGTGCCAGCGGTAATGGGACTGAGTTACTGTTTGGGGTTAAACCACAACACGTCATTAAAGTGCATCTCACAAATCAGCTTCTCTGCTGCCACATTCCAATACAGAAGGACTGAATCATGAGCTGCAAGGGGAAATTTTGTGTTCCCTTCGGTTTTAAAATCCAGCTTTACTATGTATCCAGTATATAGAGCTGATTGTTATTTCTTCTTATCTGCTAATTGCCACAGATTGTGATGATCTATTTATATCTTCAAAATTACTCCTAAAATGCACTGCAAAATAGTTGCCTGAGGATTCCTAGGCCAAAAGTGATCAATCATTTGGCACATATTGTATTTTCCTGCACAACCAAATTATATTTCTGTTTCTCATTTTAAAAAATCACTACAGTTCCAAGAGAAAAAAAAAAAAAAAAAAGAACTATATGAAGAAACCTTTGTTTTTAAATCTAATATAAAAGGGAACAGTAACCAGCCTGGGGATTTTTACTTATTTCCTCTGGATGTGGCAGGTATGCCCATTTTACATAGGCAGACTCATCTTTGAAGGGGCTGTAGAGGCCATTCTGAAGCAACGCATTTCAAGCCTACGAAATAATAACACACTATGACATTCAGAAGTGGATATCTATATTCAGCTGTGACCACTCCAGCTATGTCTGGAAAGCGACAGCCCGGCAGTGCCACACACCAGTAACACAGAGCCAAGAAGTGTTTGTGCCACTGAGCAGCCTCTACCTCACCCCTCTCCCGCACTCTTACAAACCCGTGACAGGCTGTTCTCTGCTAAGCATCCACGACAAGACTTCGTTCCCTTTGCTACGACTCACCTTTATGACATGAGTCAGTCAATAGCATGGGCAGGTGCCCTTTCCTCATAACCCCTATCCTGGTCACTATGAGAATGCTGAAGACAAGGAAAGGATTTGTCACACAGATGGAATCACTTCTTGGTTGCTGCCCTGTGCAAACCTGAGAGAGTTTATGGTTTATGAAATAGAAGTCAACCAAAAAAAACCCACCCCAAACTTACCACTGTGACCATTTCTTTGGTGTTTTTTTCTTCATTTCTTCTTTCCAAGAACCTGCTCATTGTCTTATTGTTTCCATCACTTTTAACTCAGGCTGTCAAATTTCCCCACTCAGAGAAATGGCAAACACTTGACTTTGATCAGGAATATCATGTTTGTAAGTGTAATAGCACTAGTATCTACTTAACTGACAATAGCTGAATCTATTCAGCTGTATTGACAGGAGGAGGTCTGGTACCCTGCTTTACATATTTCCCTTTTCCCTTTTTAGCAGCTGTAAGGTTATAACAGGCATTTTTAGAGCTTTTCAGTGAGAGAAAAAAATGAGGCCTGCAAACAGGTCAGCAGTTCAAAACACAAATTATCTGCATGTTTTGCTTCAGGTGATAGTATGCCATTGTTTATAAAGTAGTCTAGTTCTTACTCTGGAGAAAACAGGATGTGTAAAAGTCAGAAAATCACAACTCAAATGAGAATGAAGACAACTATTTTAAGGGTGCAAAAGACACAGAATACTGATGCATTTTTATTACCGAAGCATTAATTAAAACCCTACTCTCACACCACGGGGCTGAAGAATTACCTGTTGACTTTACATTCTCAGAAACAGTCTTAGAAGCTTAACTGCAAACATGAAAAAAGTGGACATTGGAATTTCAAGCAATCTTTGTCCTAACTTCATAATATAAATGCTAACACAAAATATGTCCCTCTACTAATAGCTCTTCAAAACTTAAGTGTTATTAATGGTGTTACATTTCATGTTAGTGTTGACAAGATTCTACTGTACAGATTCTGAAAAAAAAAGATATCTAAAATGTCTGTATTATTTATTCTGAAATCCAAGAGGCTTCGCAAGTGACAGGATGAGATCTTTGCCCAGGAGCTGGTTTTGATAGCAGAAATCAGAGTCTTCCTCACTTCTTGTTCTGCACTCATTAGCACTGTCAAAAAATGTTGTACATGAAAAGCCATATTATTCTGTTCCTCCTTCTTTGGGAGGCCAACAAATCTAAAGATTTACTGACATGATCCATCTTTCAAATCTGGTAAATTCTCTTGTGCTTAATAAAACTGGGGGCGGTGAGGGGTAGGGAGGGGGAGATGGAGTGGAGCCTTACAGCTTTATGGTGTCCACTGCACTGTAATCTCGTTCACCTGTCCTCCAAAATTCAGCACTTTCTAGCATCCTTTGTCTACATAGGAGGAAAAAGTGCCTTGCTAAATCTATACGAGATTTGTTTACCTATAATTAACTCGGACAGAGTTTCCTATCTACTCTGGATCTGGCTGGAACAGAATTAACTTTCTTCACAACAGCCTGTAGGGTGCTGTGTTTTGAGTTTGTGGCTAAAACCGTGTAGATAACACAACATTGTTGTGGCTGTTTCTGAACAATGAAGTGGACACTACAAAGCTGGGGGAAAAAAAAAAAAGCATTTTATGAAGCAACAAAGCTTCCTCTATCTCCTGCTCTCTTCCCCTGCTCTCCCCAGCAAGTAGGATGGGAGTAAGAAAGAAGCCGAGTGAGGACACAGACAGGACAGGTGAGTCGAGTTGGCCAGAGGGATGTTCCATCCCATCCAATGCTATGCTCAGAGCTCACTGCCCTCTCCCAGTGCTCCCAGCTTGACAACAGGAAGAACAAAAGCAAAAGTGTTCATGGATCAAGATCAAGACAATTTAAGAACTGAAGGAAAATGGGAGGGTGAAGAGGAAAGATAGCCAAATCACTCAGCCAGTCTCAGAAGCCACACTCTCACCTTCCTTCTTCTACCTCGTTTGTTTGGGGTGTTTTGATTTGCTGTTTGGTTTGGCCTTTCTTTTTTTTTCCCCCTTGAGTGTTCATCCTTTTGCATTGCTAATAGTAGCAATTAACTGACAAAAATCAAGAATGCAAAATTGTTTCCAGTCAAAACTGAGATGATTGAGTGTTATGCAGATTATTGGTTCTCTGTGGCACAGATTCTGCTTTTGCATATGCGTGCTTGCTATTCACCAAACTGTAGTTTTTGCATAGTACAAGCTTTGTGAAGGACAGTACATTACATCTTACCACACTAAGGATTTTTGAAGGATAAGGTATGAGGGGAAAAAGCACTTGATTCAGAAAGAAAGACATTTGAATATTCTTGTCCGTGTGATGAGATGGCAAAGTCAGTCATCGTCTTGTCAGGCTCTTCATAACAACACCAGGATCATTTAGAAGGAAACAATGCCATTTGAATCTGATCTGAACAATCCCAAATACAATTAGAAACCATTTTAAAATTGCATCAAGACCAACAGCAAATCTACTAACAGCATAGAAAAACTGTTTCCCTGCCATCTGCCTAGTGTGTAGTTTGAGAGATTCTTGGGGATAGTTAAGGAGAGAACTCCCTAGGTACTACAGCATTGATCTGTTAAACTCTAAACCAACTTACAGAATCTCTCAAAAACTGAATTGGAAGTCCACACAATATATAAATTCATTCAATTAATTCAACCAAGCAAACTCATTCTGCCCTCCATTCACATGGTTTTTTTTTTTCTTTATGACCTCAAGCAAACTGCAATAATTTGTCTGAAAAAATTATTTATTCAATTCAACTTAAAAACATTATCTCCCTCCTTCTCGTTTGGGCTTTCTCACATCTGACTGCTGCCAGATGTTGCAGGTAGAGGCAGACAGAACATGCCATCTGCTTTACTGAATGTCTCAGACACATCCTAACAAGCTGTTGGCTTCGTCTGAACATTAATGGCTGATGGCAGCACAGCAGGTGCAGTGGAGGACCAGTGGGAAATGTGTTGAGAAGCCCAGAATGGGCTCAGTATTTAAGTGCTAGATGAAAGTTGGGAGTTATAAAAAAACTCCAGACTATTCAGTACAGATTAAAAGACATTGAGAACACAGTTTCAATTGTGACTTTCATTTCCAAATAATCCTACATGGTGTTGAATTTTTAAACCAGAAAGTCTTAGCCTATTGTATTTCACAGAAGCAGGAAATCAGAAACATAATTACCAGGATATTTATAAACTGAAATGCATGTTAATAGCTTGCTTGACATGCTGCAAAAAGGTCCAAAAGCATCAATTGTGAAATAGCAGGAGACAAACATGACTATATACACACTTGTACAAAGATAGACATTCCTTAGCTGGTTTTAAAATACAAAGCTACTACAGATAAAGGGCATTCATTAAACTTCTGTGCTATTTTCTCAGCAAACTGTTCAGGTACAAGTGCACAACACCCTACCCAACATAAAACAAACAGCATAACAGCATAAAACCAAAATTTGGGGGGGGTTTAATCTCAGTGTATGAACAACTTTCTTCTGTTAGGTTGTATCTAAACTCCATTAGCATGGCAAGAACAACTCACTTTATTACTGAAGCGTCAATTTATTTTTTATTATTGCTATCCTTCTATCCCTCCATAACTAGCATCACTTGTTAGTTTTGTTTGCAGTAATTAGCCCCCTCCCCAGGATTTGCACCAACTTATTTCACCACAATATGTTAGAGAAATAGTTAAAAACTTCAGTTCCTCTAAAAAATCATCAGATATATTCCATAGCTCCCAGGAGAAATATATAGATGTAGACTTTGCTCTGAGAGTTTTCTAGGATAAGAAGTCCAATACGTATAGCAAATCTCATCTGAACTCTGCTGACATATCACCAAAGCCTCTTCATGTCAGTATACCTGCATCTACTGTGAATGAAATGTCTTTAGAGAATGAATAAACGAACTAAACTAATCCCTCTTACTACTCTCTTAAATGTCTGAGATTAACACAGAGACTATGAACTATGTGGAAAAATCCTAGCTATGTTATCTGATATGCAATATTTTCATTTCTTTACCAGCAATTTAACCAAGACCTATTCATTTTACACAGAGAAAACTGTTTGTTTTTAAAGATCCTTGCAAATGGTTTCCTTAAAAGGCTGAAGTCACCATAACTCGCTGTTCTCTGACCTTACCAATTACCTAGCACAGCTATAAGAAAATAAGTTCACATCAGAGCCATAATTCTAAAGGTCTTTGTATGCCTACAAATCTTAATCAGAGAATGGGAAAGACATAGGTGTAAAAAAAAGACTAGACGCAAATGTGATGAACAAAGTGAAGTGCCTGATCATTTTTGCTGATTAAAAATTTATTGACTCTCTACCATGGCCTCTCCATCCCTAAATCAAGTTCAAGTTTCTCTCAAACACACCAGATAAATTCTAATTCAGACTACAAACTCTGTGCTGCTCTCCTGAAAAAAAGCAAAGTGCCAGTGACAGAGCAACAACAGATCCCCCCAGTGCCACTGCACATGGTCAGGGGTCAGCAGCCAGCAACAAATGCCACCCCTGGGCACATTGCCAGCAGGGTCTCACATGATGAACATGCCGTTGCACATGCATGCACACACTTCAGCTGCTACCACAAGCAACGTCAGACCAATCAACGAGATGTGTCACTGGTGGACCGATGAAATTACCTGGTTTGCTTCGCTGAAGGGAAGATGAAGATCACACAGAGTTCCATCTGTTGTACATCATCCAAGTGCTTTGTCAACCAACACGCACCAAAATGATGGAAGACTCTCTGTTGAGTCAAACTCAGCACTTCAGACAAGGGGGAAATAAACAATAAAACTCCATCACAACAGCTAAAATGTTTCAAAGCCTTTGCTTGCTTTCCCCATTTAATATTTGTTTTATTAAACCTTGACCAATACTGTAAATTCTGTTCTGTATTCCCTTGAATATCAAAATTAAATAAGGACTTCCATTAAACAAACAAGTAGGATTAATTTCCCAGTCACAGGACGTCCCAGATATTCTCCAACTGGAACAGAACAGCTTGCGGTTTGGGTTTTTTGGGTTTTTTTTTTCATTGGCTGGGTTTTTTTTAAGTTTAAACTCCCTAAAGCTTCCAAGTACTTTAAAATATCTCATTCTGTAACATAAAGCTTTGGCTGCCTGTGTGTCTATCCATTTCTCAACATTTAATTGAACAGCACACACATTGAGAGGACAGACTGCTAATTCTTTAAATCACAGTTAGATTTACTAATGCCAGTAGCTCCATTAGAGTCAATGAAAGCATTTCTTTGAGGGAAGTTCATGGGTTTTGTTTACTTTTCTTTCAGGAAGATAAGGGTGAAACAAAGAGATTCATTAACTTCAAAATAGCTCCATAGGGTGTCAGGGATATGAAGTTGATCCATTGTTTAACATTACATTTTCTGACTCTCGCCTTTATTATCCTTTGAATAATTAAAACCCTTGAAAGCCTGTTCCATTAAACAACCAACTCTCACATCATTAGTTGCTTGGATAAC
The DNA here is from genome assembly GCA_013397755.1 of Cnemophilus loriae. Lineage (NCBI taxonomy): Eukaryota > Metazoa > Chordata > Aves > Passeriformes > Corvidae > Cnemophilus > Cnemophilus loriae. The sequence continues at coordinate 291,517 of VZTF01002170.1, forward strand.
TGAAAGGCCAAATGTAATATGAGCTACAGGTAGTTTTGAAAAAATGCCCATTTCTTTATATTGACACACACAAACCCTGTCAACAGAGATTTATGCATCCTATATTATTGAAATACAGTATTAATAGTAGATTTGAGTTCAGCAGTAAAATACCACTGTTAATAATTGTGACCTGCTACTGAATTAAGGGAGATTAAGCTCTTAAATTTTAAGATTTTTATGTTAATAACATTTGCTATAATTCTTTCCACATGTTCAAGTTATAGAATACTTTTAATTTAGCAGAAGTACAGATAATATTTTCCTCCAATTGAATCAATATTGAGGCAGGTATCAGTTATCATCTTTAGAAAAAGCTTGAGCCCAAATGTACAAAGGCAAAACAGGACCTGAGTCCTACTGAGGAACAGGATCAAACAGGAAGAGTATTATTCCTTCTTTCTTCCTTAGAAAATCTTACAGTCTATATATCATCATTAGTGAAGTGGGAAAAAAAAAAAGAGTACCAAAATATCGTCCCACACTTTCTTTAATCATATAAAAAAGTCATCACATAAGCATTATTCATATAAAAACTGTCTCATTTTTAACAGCCTGGGGCTAAAGAGAGATACAGATGGAAGAAAGTTAACAGAACAATCTACAGAAAGGAACTCGTCATGCGAAGTACTGTTTCAAAGGAAATAAAGGATATGGGAAGAGCATTCTGCACTTGATCCACTGCTAAATATAGGATGGAAGATAGCCATTTAAATGCATTTATTCCTATTTATATGCACATATATGCCAATTAGTTCTGTAAATTTGTTTCCACATCAAGCAGCTTTGTAGGACCATACTTGCACTAAAAATGTGAGAAGGTTAAAGAAGTTTCCAGTGTGGCATTTTCCTTCCCTTAATGATTTATTTAAACAGCCCAAGTTATTGGATCTCTTTCTGCGTGTTAGTTATGAACATTCTTCAACATAATTATCTTTATGGCTTTATGAACTGAACTGTTGCAACATCTTTGAATATTTAACCAGTAGCAAAGATCTGGCTTTTGAGAACACAGCTGTGTGACATCTCCACTGTCATAGCAGCAATATGTATTGTACCAAATCATGTCACCCTTCCAAGTTCTATGTGTCCAAACATAGCCTAGGAAAAACCTAAACTGAAGAACCCAATGTTCAAAAGGAATGTTGCTGAGTAAAAGATTTCATATGTAATATATATTTCACTATTAGAAGCAAGATAGAAATCCCCTACTGCTGTCAAAGTCTATCACAAAATCACTGCCAATCCATGCCAATGCTTATTGAAAACTCTGCTGTGCTACCAGCTCAGAGCTGAACATCTCATATCTTCTTCCATATCAAAAGTGACATTGTTGGAATAAAATTCTGACACTTGAGAGCAAGGTCAATCTACAAACCACAAGTACATACAGGTAGCCTAATCTGCAATTATCTAGCCAGTGTCAAAATTTAGCCCTTTCTTTTAGAGACAGAGTACTGATCTGACTGGGAAGAACAATGTTTCAGGCAGAACAATTATGTATCCTAAAAACTGAAGTTAGAGAAGATGCCTGCTAATGAGGGACACTTCACAGTATAATGAACACTGGTTAAGAACAAGCATAAGCACAGAAGGAGCTCCCTTCCCAAATTCTACAGACAGTTTCCTAAAATACTACGCCCAGAAATCAAAGCTGTGCTCCTTCTGGGGACATCTTTCTTCAGAAATCCTGATCCACATCAGGCATGAACTCATCAGTTGTCATTCTTCTTGGGTTTTGACCTCAAATTGCTGGCTGCTCTCAGAGAGCTCTTCCAAATATCATTTCACTGACTCTAATAACTAAGTTAGATAAACTACAGTATGTACTCTGAAATAATAGTAAAACAAACTTATGGTGTTCGTAGTTAGGTGCACAGGAGAAAGACTCTATTCTGGCTTTTTTACTACTACACTGCATATCATATCAGGATTGCTGGCATTAGAGGCCTGCTAACACTTAAGCCTACAGCAATTTTCACTGTGCTCAACATTGCTGAGTAAACCTATAGCAAAAAGATTCGTCACACAGTTTTCTTCTTTTTTTGACCCTATAAATTAGTGGTGTCATTTTTTCTGATGCTTGTCTGTTCTTACCACATGGTATGCTATAAAAAAATCTCTCTCTCAGGCCAAACAGTTTCATGAGTGTGTCTTTTTAAGTATGACTGACTGATTTGAATGCAAATTTAAAAAGCAAGCATACACTTCAAAAGTCCATACTTTGACACAGACAGCACCCTCCACACACACTTTTATGCCATCCTCACTAGAGGACACTTCCAGCTGCATGGAAGAAGCTGAACTGAACAGTGTGTGTTAGAGCCAAGCAAAGAGCTGCTCAGCATGGTCTGCCTGAGCTGTGCCCCAGATTAAGCCAGCCAGAAAAGTTAGAAACTTGCTGCCATCTGAATTTTAAGATTATCTCTTGCTGCTAATCTCCCCTTGATAGAGCAGGGCAGCTACAGGATACAAAGTGCCTTCAGGGCAGAATTCTCTCAAAAACATAAGATCCTTTTTACCATTTCTCCTTTTCTTTTTATTTTTTTAGTTTTTTTTTTTTTTTGCCAATTCACAATATGTCAGCTTCAAGCCTATCACCCATTTGAATATTACACCACTGGGCAGCACAAGATAGCATTCCCTTGCTGTGGCACTAAAATAAATTTGCTGGAGAAAGAAATAGCAGGGGATGAAATGCATGCTCCAGTTTCAAAGGAAAGCATGTTAATACCTAATACATGGTGGGGGGAGGAATAGCAAGAAAAATAATAAGAAGAAAGAAGCATCCATTAGAAAGATCTTGTTCAAGTGGTGTCAGGGGAAGATCAGCAGGACCTGTAGTGAGCTGCTGAGTAAATGCAGGTCATGCGAGCTGAAACTGCCAAAGAGCAGCTTTCAGCGACATATCCAATTTCAGCATTTACAACGCATGAGCTATTAAATTCAACCAATACGACTGTTTATGGCAGACTTTTCCAGAGCTGTATGCTGACTAACACTTTAATATAGCAGAGTATTTTGTTTGCTTTTTGGTATTCATTTCTCAAGGAAAAGCACTAGCTTGTAGTACAGACCGATTGAAATCCTAATGACAGCGAGAAAATATCCAAACCCAAGCGCTGTTTATATCAAGGTTCCTATTCTCCAGCTATCTGCCCACCAACATGACCCCTCTTTGTGGTATTTTATTCAACACACAGAGACATAGAGTATATAATTTAAAACTAGTAAATTAAGGTTGGCAGGCATTTTTTTCTCAACCAGATGAACAGTGCCACTAACAAGGGACCAAGTTCAGGGTTAAACATTTGTCTAAATAAATTTTTACTTCTAGTTTTAACGTATGCTGCTAATAAGACAATGCTGTAATTATTTAAATATACACCTTGTAGCGGTACAGGTTTGCCGCAGGCTAAAGGGCTGGCCAGAAGCACTGCTCAAGTAAATGAGATTTTAGCCATATCTGCCTGGCTCCAAGTGAGCAGGTTAAGCCATTACGAGCTGGAAAAAGAGGAATAAACGTCTTTGTTGGTAACTGCTGTTAGCATCACCTTTCTGTGATACACTCGGGATGGGAATCCAGATGGGAACAGATACCCCAGGACAGTCACTAAGGGCCCTTACACACAGCAGTGGGGGAGTAAGAGGAATCAGCTCGAGGGCCCTACAGTCATTAAGGCCACTGACAATTTACACCAGCAATATAATCTTGAAAACCATTAGTTAAAACAACAGCTCCTCCTGGGCTAGCACCGCAGGCTGACTTCTGATACCCTGTAGAGAGCAGGGCCCCAGGCGGAACTGCTACACAGTGGGCCACAGCCAGCAGCCAGGACTCACACATCAAGCTGTCAGGGTGAGCATCCTGTTCCCCTGGGTCTGTGGTGTCAGTCTGAACTGGACTGAAGAGAAATCACCACCCATCCACTGCCCCTGTCTCACTCAGTAAATATTTTTTCACGTTATACAACCACCGAGTGGTGCGGTTATGGTCTCCCAGACTCCAAAACCAATCCCCTGTAAAAAGTTCTCTTCAAAACCCATTAAAAGTTACTTTTAAGCAACATCTTATCCTTAACGTCTTACTAGCAATCTAGATTTCGAAGGTAGATAGGAAAGAAATGGCAACAAAGGGCTTGGAGCAGCAACAAAGTATGATATTTTGTTCTTTTGTTTCCTCGTATACCATTTGATGCATCAGCAAGAATTGCAAGATGATCTTGTGAACTCTGGATTCTAAGTTGCACATTGTCACATCTGTCTAACCAGCTTACAGACCCACCAGCATTTACCACACTTGCGTCAGCCATATGAAGTTAATTCCTGTGAAAACAATGGCATAAGCACAACAGATTTTGCCAAGGTACAGGTTTCTCTCTTGGAAGAAATGGGATGCATGAGCAGAAGCCAAGAATCCGTGGAAAAGTAATTAGTAGTTCTAGATTTGCTGGGTTTGGGTTGGTTTTTAAGCAGTGTTGGTACTATCATTTACTGGTTAACACATGAAGTGTGGTTTACTCAGAGGGTCAAATTGGTTTGAGTTTGGGTTCTGGGGGACAGTCTGTCTACCCACTTTTTTGGATGGATTTTTTTTCAATGATATCAGTACCTTATCTAAATCACCTGGCCGTTATACAAACATTTGAGGCACCTTAGGAATGCAAGTGGAGGAAAGCATAGTTTGGGGTAGGACTTCACAAGAAAGAGTCCCTTCCAGACCTTAATGATGTTTCTAATATTCTCATTGTCCAAAATTTTATTTGAATGTTGGACACATGTATTTAAGTACAAATATGGACTAGAAAGGTCATTATTATTGAGTCTGTTCAGCTGTGGTGCTGAGTATTTCAAAATGCCCGTAAAAGTCACAGAGTTATCCCAGCCTCATTCAGACAGCACATTTGTGAAACTGGCCCTTTATTTGGCACTCCGTACAAAAAAATGCTTAGCAAAACAAAATTTTTTTAATGGACTGTTCAGTGACTCGTGTCAGGCTAAATTAGGTTTCAATTTTAAGAAGAAGGAAAACTAACTGCCATGAGATATGGGTTGGGAAGAGCTACCAGGATCAGTACAAAACTGCCTCTCTCTCCACAACACTTCTTCAGGCTAACATACTGCCCTGCACCTCTTCCTAATTTTTGCTTCGGGAAATTCGGCAATTCTCCCATGGAATTACTTATTGTGAGACCAAGTACTTTTCCCAAGCATCCCGCATCGTACTGTTTTGTACTTGTCAACACTGGAAAAACTCTTTTTAAATCAACTACTGACCTAAATAAAACATCATCATGCAGGGAATGCCCCAGGTCCTTCCAGCACAGATTTTGTAGGTTTCCCACCTCTGCTTCCCCTCTTCAGTGGGGTCTTGTTATTACCAGCAACACTTTTTTTTCCCACTTCAGAGTATGTGACCTGTTGAACTAAGAGCTGTCGAACAATATTACTTTAGCAAAACACCTGCTATGACACCAAGACTGATAGAAGGCCAACATCTAGAATCCATCATTATCTAATCCAGCAGATTGATTTCTTTCTATGTCTACTTATCTTACTATGGTAACCTTTAACTTAAATACTTTAGAATTTTTTTTCTTACCAATTAGTGTATAAAAAATTCAGATTTTACAGAATCATATGTTTACTCTTATTGTCCCTCAGCTTGAATTAATACTCAAGTGAATTCTTTCATTTTTTAGGATAAGACCAGAGGTTTTTTTTTAATGTCCTCAGAGTCCTAATGCAGAATAAATTTGTATGACTTCTATTCAATATAAGCAGCAACTGTCCATCTTCCCCGTTGGAACAGACTAGACTTGAACATTCAACCCATGGCCAAAAGGACAGCTAGAAAAAAGCAGCAACAGGTTATTAAAAAAGACCTGTTCCTTCAGATTGGTCAGTCTCCAGCCAAGCAAACCAACCAAGCTTGATCAAGTACTTAAACAGCAGTAGGAGGACCTCCAAAGCTGAGAGGGACAGCATCAGGTGCTTCAATGCAAGAAAATGTTACCAAAACTTCAGAGGAATCTGAGGCCAGTCTCTAAAACAAGACTTACTTGGCAGACTGCTGGATTCCTTTGTCACCTTGGAAATGTTGCAGGTTCTCTCCAATTCTACAAGAGTAGAAAAGACTAGAAAGTCCATCTTTCCCTGTCTCTAGACATGCATAGCAACAGTCAGAAGAAGGGAACAAAATAATTAAAATCCATCCAAGAAACTGTTCTATGGCACCCGTTCTCTTCTATGTAAGTAGAGCAGCACCAGACCCTACTTGAAAGGATATTTTGGTACATGCTGAGCCCGATGGAGTCACAACATTAATACATGGTTACCATGTTTAAAGTGGCCCATTTCAGACCCATTCCTTCCAGACCCATTCAGACATGCAAGGCAATTGTATCACCAGCTGCAATTTCCCTAAGGAACACAGGAGATCGTTAAATGGAATACCTGGAGAAACTGACACTCACGCAAATAAGACAACTTAATACATTAAAATATAGTTAATACCATTCATACTTTACAGAAAAAAACTAATATTGCTTTTTTTTTTCTTTTTGTTCATTCTCTGAAGATGACTATTTCAACACAGCTCCTAGATAATGGAAAAACACATTAGTAGCACGCACAGATTCTTCTCTTCCACCCCAGCCTGTTAGGCACACAAGCTACCCACAATAAAAATAATAAAAAATAAGAAGTTGGACTAGCTCTACTGAGATCTTCACTCTTTAAAACTTCCAGAAAGTGTTATCATCCAGCAAGCCCTGCCAAACCTGCTGACACTTAGTAAAGTGACATCAGTTTCTCCAACAGCAATTTAAAATCTCTTAAAGAGTCTTGTATGACTAAGTGGAATGCTCTAGCACTTTTGGCATTTGTCTACATAGACTGAAATATTCATGCAGATGGTCTTGACAAAGAAAGAACACACTGGGGTATCTTGGAGATACTTGGACACTGATACATGGATCAGGCAATGTATGAAGCTAACTAACGCTGAAGCGTTAAAATAATGCCACTTCATCTAATGGCACAGATGGAGATTCACACTGTCACCACTTTAGGTGGGTGTGCAGTCACCCTAACGCAAGAACAAACAAATCATTCACAGCCTATAATGCCTCTTGCTCAGCACAGCAATACTCGACACTCCCCGCTTTCTTTATGGGTACTCGATAATCACATTTTGTACAGAGCTGCTGGTGGTGTTGCTAACGAGGCTGCCTGTACTTAGCTTACAACTATTTGATTCAGAGCAAAGAGCTGAGAACAGCACCCACAAAAGGAAAACATGGAATTCACCCCACATTTTTCATATTACAGAATCACAGAATCACTAGGTTGGAAGAGACTTTTAAGATCATCAAGTCCAACCCATGCCCTAACACCTCACCTATTAAATGCATGCATGCAAATAGCTGAATATATTAAAACCAACAGAGATTGGGGGCAGTACAATATTTGCATTTTTCCAGGTAAATTTGGTATTAAACATCATTGTTTCACTACACAAACATTTTCTCTACAATTGGAATGCATGGGCTTGAAAAAATGAAACCATGAAATCTATGCTTTTTAGTGCACTTGCAATTGGACTGCAACAACAAATCAAGCTTTACCCACTTCTGAAAGGTGTTACTAATTTCTCCTGTGGGCTGCACACAGGCCTGTTCCTCTGATTTGTACAATGAAACAATAAGATACTTCCTCTGTCCTCTTGAGAAATGCTGTTTCTGATCACACTGCTGATGAAATAGGAGAACGAAAATTCCAGTGTGACCACATTTATACCGCCTGCATAAACTCAGAAGACCCTAAAGCTGATAATAATTGCAGAAGGAGAAAGAGCTGGTTTTTTTCCCCTGTTTTTAATACAAATGTATCTTGGGTACAGAGATTAAGGGGTGGAGTTTTCAGCACTATCTATTCAATTCTTAATTTACTTCAAATATACATTCACTTAGGACAGCTACAGGACATGCCTACCAAATGAAAAAATTCTTTACTGTATGTGAAAGGTAAACTTTGTCTTTGATTCACAGCAACAATAAGAACTACCATGAAATTTCATTAAAAGTGAAACTGGCTTGTTTGTAAAAGCTAGAGGACACATGAAAAAATGCCTTCTCAGTGGAAACTAAATATCAGCCATATAAGTCTTAGAAGGAATTCTAAAGAACCATGACTTTGAAAACTCAGCTCCACACTAAATCAAATCAAAATGCCAAACCACAAAGAGAAAAAAAATTCTTGTTTTTCTTCCCCGACACAAACATATATTTCTCAAAATACTTCTAATAGGCATATCCCTCCTTTATAATATTTACCCCTGTCTCCAAGCATTGGTAACAGAACAAAATTATATTGCTTCTTGAGGCTTCTCTGCTGCATATTTAGCATATTTTGGCAGAATGGGTTTTTTTTGTGTATAATCACTTGTCTTTAATTTTAAAAGCACACACACATTTTGTGTATTATTTCCCCTAAATCAGTCTCAGCCAGTGTGGATCCAGCTGATTCAGAAGCACAGCTATTCACTCCAAAGGCTAAAACAATTAGATATGAACCAGATGAAATAGCAGCACTTTCCATTTTCTACATGATGCTGAAGTGTTTTCATATCTTTGTGCGTTTATAACTGCAGGTGCCCTATGCCTTAGCCCTAATGCTGCCCTCTGCCACTCTGACTTGTAACCACGAACACAAGGAACAGATTATAACCTTGACAGCCTGATTATCTCTGTCGTGTTTCTCTGTGCTGCTCTATAATTTTACCTATGATGTCTTAGTGCCGACAACGGGCTGCATTTCAGCTAAACTGTCTAAACATTAGTTGTTCCAGAGAGGAAAGAGTTCCCAAGCATCAGAGTGTAAGGAAGACAAATTATCAGACACTTACCAACACCAGGCAATAGGCAATGAAGAAACACCCTGCACACAGACCATATAAAATATACATTATTTTCACAGCAATAAGTTAGTTGAATTTCCTCAGTAAATGTAGATGTTCTTTCCAACTTTGAGTACACATGAAAAAATGGCCCCAGTTTCTATTCATGCAAAATTCAGCGATGAGGTAAAAATCACACCAGGTTTGGAAAAATTACAAAAACAGAACAAAAAGAAAATACTCTCTGGTTATAACAGAAGGCGAACTGAGGATATTGTGCTTAGAAGTAGAGGGACTTTTAGCAAGGTCGGTTAGTTTCCATCACAAATGCATGGAAGGGATTTTAGTTTCTTGAAAGGCCAGGTGAGGGAGGTGGATGTGCTCATGTTGAAAGTATTAAGCATGAGGAGTTAAGTTTCTGTTCAGACCCAGAAATCTGATTTTCACTTGCTAATCTAATATTTTCTGAGCATACCAAGTACTTTACTTCTTCAGTGCCATTTGTAAAGCAAGGTTGCTGAGGAGACAAACACATGGAGCAGACGTAAGGCTGAGCACATACCATGGATGCTTCAGCTTTATCTTCGGAAATGATTTACTCATCCATTTCTCCCTGGAAATGATTTACTCATCCATTTCTGCTCTGGAAGCAGTGGATTTTATTTTTGAGTCAAATAGCAGGGGATTGTGTGGTGGGTTTTTTGGTGCATGAAATACAGACTTAAAAAGGAAAATATTAATGCTGCCAAGGAACACATCAGTATCAAGTAGCATCCAAGAAAATAAAAAGCTTTAGGAAATTAACAAATTTAGCATTGTTCCTTTTCTTGTCTGCAGCTGTTACAAAGAGGTGACATGAAGGAAACAGAAACTGAGAAACAAATTCTTTATAATTAAATTAAATATGAAGACATAAATGAAGAGGCTTATAAAGATATTCGGAATTATATTTTAACCATTGCATCAATCATTTTAAGTATTTTGGAAATGGTACGTCTACAGCAGGAAATTAAAAGCTGCAGAAGGCACACCTGGGGGGGCATCTTTGCTGGACAAACAGGGATATTATCCTAGAGCTTCTTAGGAGCAGCTCTTATGTGCACTTTAATTAGAAGACTAAAAGATACCAGCATAAGACCAAAGGCAACAAAATGGTGCCCGGTCTGCCAAAATAAGAAAAACAGAAATGAGATTGCCAGAGTAAGCTGGCAAGTATCTTGTGTTGATAAATGGAGGTATCACACAAACGTGTGGAGACAACAGAAGGATTTGGAGACCCTTATTTTGACTTTTTTTCAAATGGGAAAAAATTTCTTTGAGCAGACTCTTATCCCAAGAGAGAAACAGACCAGGAAAAAAGACAAAAGCAAGTAGCTGAGCACTGGGTATAAAGGTAAAGAATGAGAATAGCCATTAGTTTTATTAAGTCTGAATTCATTAAGAAAATAAGTCTTACCTAAAAGCATTCCATAATATGCCCAGAGGTTAAGTGACAGAAAAAAGTCACTGTATCTGTACAAGTTTGAAATAAAATATGTTGGACATAATTGGCACTGTAGGTGAAGTAAATCATATAACAACACTATTGAATCACTTGATAATAGTTATTTGGAGAAGGACTGAGGGAACAAAAGCAAATGAGGAGTGGGATAGGTGCTTTGTGAAGCCCAACCTTAAAGAAAGTAGAACTGTAGTAGAACTTGATTTTGGATCACTGACCACTCAGGAAAAGGAGATAATATAAAAACATCTACAGATCAAGATATTTTAAATCTAGTGGCATGTTTTAAGAAATTATCACTAAATCTCAAGTAGGAGATATGATTTATATAATTTATATATATGATTTTTATATTTTAAAATATTCTGAAGAAGCTATTATATAAGATAAAATTCATTGTTTACAAGGAAAATTTGAAGCTGTACTAGAAAGGAGATGCATTAGGATAGATTCAGAAAAAGGATTTTGGTATCATTTAGCCCACATCTACAGATAGGTAATAAAACCAAAGCTGAGTCCCAGAATGTAAGAGTCAGCAACATTTCTAGTATCAGTATCAGCAAGTTCTAGGCTGCAGAAAGAAACCATACTGCAAGAGATTCAGATATCAGCAGAAGAAAACCTTATCAACAGGAAGCAGGATTCTCTAAGTCACTGGAGGCTCAAACCTCTTCCAAGTGTTAGTTTTGGGTTTTTCCTAACAATTCTTTAATAAAACATTCATGTGAAATGAAAGTGACATCTTGATTTGCTTTTCTGGAAACAAAAAAGTGTTACTTTTTAAACAGCAAAATAAATCAAAGCATAAATTTGAATATGAAAATTTGCATATGAAAAACTGATATTAAAGAAAAATACAACAATTAATCTTCTCTCTATCTCATAATGAATGAAAGAAGTAGGTGCTTTAGAATCAGGTCAACAGTACGTTATTTATATAGCAAGAGGAGGACACGAGGATGCAACATTGGTGGGCAAACAGAAGAAGTGAAAACAAATCCAAGTTCTCTTCTGAACTCCTCAGGGAACTCTTGTACGTGTCCACCATGCTCTGAAGAACAACAAAAATCACAATGTCTGAAGGAGGAAGGAGCTTCCAAACCTCAGAAAAAAATAATTCCTTTTATGTTTGGTTTTTTTTTTTCAGCTCAGACTCCAAAGAAGGAAACAAGAAATTAAAGAAATCCCACACTTCCTAGCTCTTCCTGCAAAGCAATCTCTGCCCAAAGGCAGAGTGACAAACTGAGATGCTAATTCAAGAAGGCAATCTTCCAAGTACCTGAATCACGAGTGTAACACAAGAGGAATTCATCTGAGCTTAGTTACTCTTCAGCCTCTTGGAAGAGCAAACCAGCACTTCACTCAGAACATTATTGACTGGCAGAGAAAGGTCTTGTGCAACTGGAACATTAAAATGCTATTAAAACTTTCAAGACAGCCTTACATGAGACGTGAAAAAACAGGAGCTTGTAGCAGTGATATATTTAAAAAAAAAAATCAAACCCCCATTCCTGTGAAAAGTTCTAACTTCATCTGAACTGGGGCAACTTTCTTACATAGCATCGCCTTGATCAACTACCCACGTGGAAGAGTTACACTTTGTCTCAGTCCCGAGAGATGTTGTCGGGACTGACTGCATTCAGTTCTCTGAGAAACTGAAGCAAACGTGTAAAACATATGCTAATTCTGAAGTATTAAAATTTTTCAGAAATAGCCTATTTCTACACTTCTGGAGCTTACATACCACTTTGTAATGCCCCCCGTGCTTCTGTGCTTTAGTATTTTCCTTACAGCCACTAATTAACACACCAAAGTGTAGCAAAATTGACAGGTAAATTATCCTTTAAGAGCATTAAAATATTTTACAGATAAACAGTTATATCAAAATATGTTTATGTGATGATTTTTCTGTACTAAGCCACAAAAAGCATTTCTAAACATCTACATTGCAAATTTTCATCCCACCTTGAGTTATCGTTTTTAAAATTTCTTTCAGATAAAGTACCTTTTAGAGTAACAGAAAGCTGCCTTTCCTCCTTCCTCACGTACTGCCTTCTAAACCCATCAGGACCGAATACACCAGCCCCTGCCTGGACCTGGCAGGAACAGCTGAACCTCTATGAGCTGATTCTCTATCATCTTCTTTTTGGTGATTATTCATTCCTCTGTCCTCCTCATCTGGCACCAAAGGAAAACCTGCACGGAGTTCCAAGATCCTTCTTTATGTAGTCAGGCTTTCACCTCTGTCAAACTCATTTGTGTTTGTGCTAAAAGCGTACATGTACAGCATGTACACCTATTTTTGTTTTGAATCCAAGATAAAAATAGTAAATGCATATTTTTATGTTGTTAGCTTCTCCCAAGCTAACAACCATCATATTTCTATGATAAGGTAGTAACAGTGGACCAGTTTTTCTTTTAAGCTTCTAAAATATGACAACAGTCTGCACAGAGCTATTTTCCAATACTAAACTATTTTAAGTATAGCGTGTTTCAAACCAGTTTCGTTATTTCTTTATTGCAGAATACCTCAAAAAAGTAAATAAGGCCAAGCTTTACCAAGATCTAAACAAAGCATACTGGTTAGAAGAATTACTGAATAAAGTTGCTGTTAAATTGAGGGAGCAATTTCAAGTGCCTTTGACTTCAGCCATCCAATTTAAAATTAAATCTGAAAAGAAATAGAAAAATAAGGTAACTCCTACACACCACGGGCCCCTATATTCCCTCAAAGCAGGACAGAAAAAAATGCTCATATCTAAAAAACAGAAGAACATCACTAAGCCATAGCCTCAGAGGCACTCTGGTACTCTTTGTAGATGGAACTGCTATGTCAGACACACATAAAATTGTAATAAACATATATTTGCCCATTGAGGCACATTCATGAACCCTATTGGACAATAAGACACATCACACAGCCTTGCCAAGCACATCTCAAGGGAATTCTATTAACCAAACATCTGTTCAAGATCATGTCTTTCCAGTATTATCTTGTATGCTGCCTCTGATCTGCCCACAAAAGAGCACACAAACAAGTCAATAGAAAGCCTGCAACACAGTAAGAGGCTTGGGTTTTTTGTTACACCACGTGAAAAGCAGTTTTAATTAAAAATATTTGTTAAAGTAGTGTAATTAATTATAGGACCATTACATAGAACAGGAACTGCTATTGATAATAAAAGGTTGCTACATGTACTGAGCTATGAGCCAAGCCACATACCAAGGAGAAAACACCTAATTTAAGTCTCAAACTTTCCTTTTGAAGCTTTTTCTGTTTCTAAATATTGAAACAAAGAATAATGTGGAAAAAAGGACTTCCTAGTTTAACAGTCAAAGCCCACAGAAAAAACTATCTCACACTGAAAAGTGCTTTAGGATGTGTCCAATAATATTCCAGGAGAAGCCTCAAACCATTCTCACCTCTGCCCTCTCAAGGGAATCCAGATTTCATTTGGAGCACAATAGCTCCAGAGCATGAGCCTCACAGCAGTCACAGGCAAAATTCTCCTGAGAGATGGTGTTTTGGCTGGCCTCAGGTGAAGAGAGCTGAGCCCAGCATTGCCACAGCTCCAGTGCGTGCTTTAACAAACCAGTCACTGAGTAAAAAAAGATCTGCTGCAGTTATGACTCCAGGCTGCTACAGTTATCATGTGCAAAAAGTTAATAAAAATTTCAGTTCTTCCCCTTCATGAGTTTATTTGCATGGAAGTATTTCCCCACTGCATAACATACTGCCTTGCAATCTAGAGGACTGGGTTGCATTGCAAACCACTGGCTGGGGTAAAAAGCCTTCACCAGGCTTCTCCACACACAGGTGCCTCACCCGGAGGCACAGAGAAATCTCAGTTATTTAAACACAAGGCTTTGTTTAAAGCAAGGCAATATACCGTGTCACAATATCCGTGTCACCCTCTCCAGATCTGATTCTTGACATTTACACTGAGTCCCATCTTCTTTGGGAAAGAATTTAGTACACACAAGGATTAATCATTTGTGCTCTTCTCAAATCCCTCTCTGTGATCCAATACACACAACAGCTTTGCTACTCTGGCATGAATAACTCAGAGTAGCTAAAAACCCTCTAGCTCATAAATACACTGGACAACTGACCAAAACCTGTTCCCAGCTCCCTTCTTTCACGGTGTCTTCCACACAACCACACTCACAAATTGTACACAAAATTGCTCTATATGGGGCCCCTGACATGACAGCAGCATTTTGCAATTCAGGCTGCAGCAATTCATGGCACTTGGCTTGACCCTCAGCAAGGTGAAAAACATATCACAACCTGCCTCTTTGGTTACAACACTCCTTAGCCTAGCTCTCTTAACAGAAGAGAAAACAAACCTGCCCAAAAAAATTACCCAAAGCCTTGACATTCACTCCCCTGGGAAGCACGCCGTACATCAAACTGCAGTCCTGCTCTGAAGTATTTTCCATTGGTATGTTCTCTTTGTTCAAGAGTTGTTACTGTTTAAAATGTTGTCCGATTGTTAAAATCCAAACTGCAAATACAGAGCAATCAGTGCAGGCACTTACCTTGGTGAAGCAGGAGTTGAAGAATAAAGGATATAAGATTTACCATGCAGATCTATGCACAAAATTATTTCCAGCATAAGCAAACACCAAATAATTAATTAATTACAGATCTTAGTTTTAATCAGCATTGGTTTTTTGTCTTTCAGAGGCTGAAGCAGTCTCAGATGGATAAGATTAGGTCCCTGAATGATGCATAGCAAGGCTGGAGAAGATATTGCCAGAAACTGTCTACCTTTCAGTAAGTATTTTTTATACCTCACTATGCTGTCCATCATCAGAAGACATAACTTCAGTCTAAGGGTTACATAAGAAAGTAACATCCAATAACAAGGTATCCCAAATTTGAAAGAACTTATTTAATAAATAAACCAATGGTCTTTCCTCTTACATCTACCGTCTTTGAGAGTATAAAAACCACCCAGGGTATTACTGAAACACAAGAAATTCCCACTTTGAAAATATTTGAATTATGCTGTTTTAGAGCTACAAAGATACTTCAAAATAAATCTTTAGAAAATTCTGAATACAAAGAGGAGTGCTCTTTTCCACCACGCAAACAAGCTTTCTGGAAGACCAGAGAGCCCTTACAGTTACTTCTTCATTTTTTGGCATTCTGCATTTATGGTATATTGAAGATCAAACATGGACTACCTCCATAGTGCACAGAATTAATCATTTGCATTTGTTTCTTAGATATTTTACTCGTATAACTGCTTGGAGAGCCACAAAATAAAGCTAGTTTCAATATAAGTTGTTAGCAAGACAATGAGAATTTTTTCTTTTCCACCTGCAAACATGCCAGATGTGTGTGTGTGTCAGGAACTGTTATCAGGTCCCCAAAATCCTGACTGCATCCTGTGTTCACTCATGCTCAGATAAAAGTTTGGATGAGATGCCAGTTTAGATATATTTAAGCCCTTAATGACCCATAAGAACCCTGGCTCAGCTATTTATTTTTTTCGGATAAATTACATTGGCAATGGATAATATGTTGCAAGATTGTAACAACTGATAGAAAAACAACACACAGCCTCCCTAATTACTGATCCATCCAGAAGGGCACTGCTGTACCCCACATCTTGGTAGAAATGTAACTCCTGTATTTATTCATAGACAAAAACTCACCCACAATCATCTCATTTTTCCTGAGAAGTGGAAAGGGGGGACATAAATCACTGTCATAGGTAATACACTGAGAAGCCAGGTGAGGTAAAAGCTTTTGCCCACACACTTGTCCAGTTCTGACTACTGAGTGCTTGGGATCATATCTCTAATTGTGCTACGAGTGTGGAAAAAACCCACACACTAACTGGGCTTTTCCCTTGCTCCATAAGAGTTTTGTTTGGGATTCTGCAAAAGTGTTCGATATGGAAAATTAACTCAGAAGGTTTTGGTAAATCCTAACACAGTTTTTAAACAAACAACAACTTTTAACAGGTGTATGACACAGCCATCTTACTGAAGAGAAGTTCTTACCCCAAATAAGCACACTGTTACATGCAGCCGTACACAATCACTTAAAACCCCTGAGGTTTTGAGTTCGTGCCACACGAGCTCTTTGTGCCCAAGCCTGAAGTTCATTCATTTGGATAATCTTTCTTACACAAGTCCCCACAGCCACACGAGTTTGCTGATCATTGCCCCAGCAGTTCAGGTGAGCAAGCACGCCGTGTGCCAACATGTTCAGCAGTCGTCCCACAGCACAACACGGTGCTCAGAGGCAAACTCTAGTAAATCTTACTCCTGTAGCTCACAGTTGCCAAACCTGAATTCCCACACACTCACCTGCTGCCTATGTACCAGAGAGGGGAAAAAATGAAAATCATCACTCCAGATTTCAGATTCTTCACAAGAAAACCAGCTTAATTGATAATTTAAATAAACCTCCATACTTTGTAATGAAGTACATACATTTCTCCATTGTGCCTTGGAGAGTAGATCGACAACAGTAGTCAGGTGGGAAGGTGAATGTTAACCACTCAAGCAGGATTCTCCAGGGTTCACCAGCTAGCAACCATAGCCAGAATTACTTACTGAAGTCAAAAAGAAAAATATCATTGTGATTAATGGGGGATTTTAATAGTCAAGCTGGATTTTCTTTTCATTTAAAACAAAAACAAAACCAAGAATAGGGTTGTGCACGCAAAAAAGTAAGCCACATCTCATGCGACTTGAGCACAGGTAAGCACTCCTATGAAGGAGACAAGGGAAAGGCTTTGGTAAGCATACTCCCCAACCTGGTAAAATCATATCTCTTCTCTTGATGTCCTTAAATTAAGCAAAAGATATTTTCTCTACCCTTCCCAGATCATGGCAAACCAAATCAGGATATGAATGACTAAGGAAAGCTACAGAAATTTATGGTATCAACATTCAATCCTGCTCATCGCTGGAAGAATCTGAAGTGCAAAAAGTCAGTCCTTTGTTTGATCCAAGCGTTTTATGCAGTCAAATTCTAATTCAGTTACATGTGTCTTTTCTTCCCCCCAGATTCAAAATACCTGGGTCTTGCATTTGCCACAGATAAATCTGCCTAGGAAACATGGTATCCGGGCCCTCATAAATTTTATCTACAACAGAGCCAAACCTGTGCAATCTCAGACTTAATCACCAGACATAGCCCAGACGTGAGCCCTAGGAACTCAGGTGCAGTGTCATGCTACAGGGATATATCCTGTTGTCTTATAAGATGATCTTAGAGGTTAAGAAAAAGCTAACAAGACCTTAACAAAAGACATTTCCAGCTCCTTCATGGACTGCCCATTACAAAGCCAAAGAATAAGAATTTCAGAAGCACTGGGATTGGCTTTAGACCAGTAATGTGTAAAGTACAATTTAGGAGGGAACGTGTTTGACCTTGGATTAACTTTTTGCAACTCAGACTTCCATTTAATGTCTGCAAAAGCACGCTACATGTCTACCTTGTTGCATCTGTAACACTTCATAGGGAGTAAGGGAGCTTTTGAAGACATGAGAAGTGTGACATGAGGTTAGTGGCAGCTGCTCTTGCTCAAGGACAAAAACCATGCAGTCACTGACAAAACTCAAGGTATAGGAGTTAGCCGTCAGTGTGTGTCCACTTTTGGGTTTCTGGGTGGACTTGGGTTTGAGATCTTTTTTTTTTTTTAAATGTATAATGCTTGAAAAGTCTAAATGGCTGTCTACATCTTTAGAACTGGTCTTGATTGATACTATTAGAATTAACCACTGTTATGATTTCTAAATAATTTCTGCTAGCTCAAGAGGAGGTGCCTGCCAGCTGAGCTGTGGCATCCTACTGTTAAACGCACCGTCTGCCTTTCCCATTTGACACCTCCACTTCTAGTGAAAAGCAAGCTTCAAGTGTCAGAATCTCATTCCTGAAGAGAGACCCTCACAGACACATGGATCCAGCAGACAAATTTATTTATTCACTTGCTCTTCCATGGAGCTCTTGCCAGTCATCACAGCTGTGCACATCAGGACTTGGCAGGCTTTAGACCTACGATATCTTCAGGTAGGAACACCAGTCAGAATTTAAAGTGCAGTCTCTTATCAAGACCCTATGCAAGGGAGAATTTTAAATTAAGTTTTGCTTATGCAAATCACATCTTTCATAGACAGACTCTGACAATGAGCAAACACCGTAGGATGTAATAGCATTGAGTGAAGTACTTCATGGGGAGACTTGAATTGGGAGCCAGATAATGAAACAACTGCTGTCATAAGGCAGCTGATGATCTCTTTTGCAGTATTCCATGTATCTCTCAGCATGTAGAAAAATGTTTGAGGCAAGCTTATCCTTGTAGCAATAAATTAAAACATTTAGGGAATCTTGTTTTCCAAGCAATTTTAATAAACAGTGACACTTCTTTGATAGAAGTCAGTTTAACCTAAATCCCACCTGCTAATTTGCAAATAGTGACAATTCAAGAGGTTAAGCTTAGTAATAGATTTGATGGCGTTGATTCAAAAATAATTTTACTCAAACTAAGTTTCATGAAAACAACTATTCTTTGCTCCTGCCAAGTCCAGCTACGAGAGACTGGAAGGATTGCTGGCTCAAAACATTTCAGGTGCTTATGTGGGGAAAAGGGGCAGGTCAGGCCTTGCCTTTGGTGAAGGGATGCCCTGCTCCATCCACCCTGCCTCCCCAGAGCCCATATCCCAGCCTGGCAGTGGCTGCCAATCTCTGGCACAGCAGAGGCAATGTTCCACACCCACCTCTGGAGCCCCAGTCGAGCCCCAGAGTGGCCAGATGACCCGAAATCCCACATGGGGGAAGGCCCAGGAAGGACAAAGGGTACTTAAACAGAAGCATGAGGCAAGCACGTCTTGACCCTACCTCCTCTTGGAGTTTATGTCAGCTAAACACTACTGGAACCAGGAGTGGCCACTATATTTTTTATTTTCTATATATTTTCTGTCTTTTTTCCTCTTATTCCCTCTTCTCAGAGTTTTGAGTAACTTAAAATTGGACAGGCTTGGAATTTGCTAAGTTGAATGGGCTAAGTTAATGCTTTCTGAAGTGTTTTATGTTGATTGAATGCTGCTCTAAACCTTTGCCAAAGTTCTCTGATTTTCCCAAGTTGCCAGGAAAGTTTTTTGTTGTTTTTTTTTAGTCGGTATTTCTCTCATGTGTCTAACTCAGAACACATGAAAAGCTGTAAGCCCTTTTTAAGAGTCTTGTCAAGTGAAATTGGAGGGCCTTACACAACATAATTTCTGTAATTTCCAACAAAAGTAATGAGAACTGTTTCAATTACCCTACTTTTCCATTATTCTCCATAATATCTTCTCTTTCAGAAAGACTAAACTGTCTTTTATTAATAAAGTGTTAAACTGATAATGATGAGGTGAAAAGTTAGGGGAAGAGGAGAGGAGCTGTCTACATAGGAAAAATTGTATCATACATTATTTACCTTATTTCAAAGTCCAAAGAAAAGGGAAAGACAGAATAAGTGACTTAATGTGAATTTCTGGATTGAACACAGATGAGTTATAAGGATTAAGGTCAAAGGATAGATAAAGGGCATAAATCTGCTCAACATTCATTAAGATGCAGATGTTTTATTTAAAGACACTCCTAATTCAGACCAACATTAATAGAAAAAAGTCTGTAAAGACCAGCACTGTCAGATATCTACTAAAACAAGTTATTTCTGAATCTTTGCATGGGACTTAAGCTAGTGACACAAAAATGCAATTAGATGAGTAGATAGACTTCCTTTTTGATGAAGTGCTTAAATCCCATTTTAAGGTACTACGAAGGTGAGGAAAACACTGCATACTGATTACAAGTATTATGTCAATCCTTTATAGTCAGAATTGCCTTTTTCCCAAGAAAATTTCCTTACCTGACATAACCTATTAGTTAATTAGTAAATATCCTCATCCACATACCTAGTTAAAGGTCTATGAGTACGCTGCACCAGCACAAGCAATGGTGTGTAGTGTTCTGAGGCTGAAGTATGTTTGGGAAATGACAGCAACACAAGGAACTCAACCACTTGTTCCAGTGGTGTCCTGGTTATGCCAGGAGGCTTTTGTTGCCATTAGATATTAGAAGGCTTTTTTTTAATCTTAAACAAAAATCTCTGCTTGCATTTCTGCTGCTTAAATTGCTGCACATACCTCTACAATCCATGAAGTGAGGAGTATTTTTTTTCCATGAAATCTTTTCACATATTGACTTATGCAGGGTTTTAGTATGCAATGATCAACAAGTTTTGCTTTGGAGGTTTTTTGTTCCATTTATTCCATGTAATCTTCTACACCAGCACTTTAGAATGCACCCCATTCATTTTTATTTCCATTCCAGAAAAAGTCACCATCAACTTATTTACATAACTTTTTGTGCTGGACTTCTAGTTACAAAGAGGTCAATCACATTTTATGGGCCAGACATGTTTAGCAATGTTTTATTTTTACTGTGTCATCAGATAAATACAGATAATACAGAACACAGAATTAAGAAAGCATAAAGACCTCTAAAGGTCAATTTGGATAAAACTGTGAGAGATATTTTCACATCTACTCTTGTTCAAACAAGAAACACTTAAAGATAAAACAATATGTATGAATGGCACCTCAAAAACATGCTATAGATTTAAATGTCTGTTCATATTTCCATGATAAATCCTGCTTTGTGCAACTAAAGACTTATCAAAATCAATTTTCATCAATATGAAGTCTGGCACAACAGTCCATAATTTATATGCATCTCCTCCTTTCTAATTTTGAAGAAGAGTTGATGCAAATTGTTCCAGACCTTTCCATTATTATGAGAATCTCATAACCTTATTGCATTTCTAACCGAAGAAAAAAAGCCAAGTAACAAAGAACTGATGCAACCAGTTGAATTGTTCTTACTTTTTATTTTCTAGAAATAAAAGGAGTCTCTAAGAACTACATTACAAATATTTCTTAACAAAAGCCTATACAGACTATATTCCAAAACTACGGTATCAAATACGTCGAATCAAAAGGACACACCATTCAACACGATTTATAAATAAAAACATACAAATGTCCACTAAGGCACCTCTTACTTGGGCAAAACTGCTTTTAATTTCAGTCTAGATAGTTTCAATATTAAGTCTGTGACCACTCCATGTTAATAGCAACTTTGTAATGGACAAGTCCTCTTACAGTAAGCCAGTTTTTATTGGTCTTTAGGTAAGGTCTATAATAAGACTTCAGTCACAGCTTTGTGAAAAAATCCTCACCCCACTTTGGGTTCTCATAACATAGGAAAGCAGAGAGTCTGAGTCATCCTTTAACGCACACCAGAAGAACAGCTCCATGAAGAAACACGGTTACTGAAAACTTCCTCAAAGCTCCTCCACAGTCACAGAATAGTCTGAGGTGGAAGGGACCCAGAAGGCTCCTCTAACTCTAAAGAGAGTGGCCTAGACAGGGATCAACCCCATAGTCTTGTCATTATTAGCAGCATTCTCTAACCAACTGAGCTAATCTCAGGGGCAATCTGTCCTGCATTGCCACAGACCGAAGCAGACCTTGAATAGTATCCATCAGAACACGAGGTGCTTCAACATTTAGGGATCAGCATATTGGAAACACGCTTTAAAAGGCTTTCAAACATTCGTATTTACCGTGCTTCAGTTTGCACAGTAGGGTGGACACTGGGTTCCTTTCGGGGTAAGCTAAACCGCAGCATCCCTTGTACTGTCCAGCAGATAGTCAGCCCATGGAATCAGATTAAAATTAAACCAAAGTAAACAAAAAGGACAAAAGGTGCATTGATATGCTTCAAGCATGCCCATGAAGTCCTCAGCTCCTCCCAGTTCTCTCTGTACATCTGTCCCTGTTGGTTCACATCACTGCACAGTCAGAGCAGCTAGAGTCAGTCATCCCAAACAGCCAAGAGGAGAAAACCCTGCCCTGTGTAGGAAACATTCATTTTCTGGACGTGGCAGTCCCCATTTAAATCTAGCCAAAGCTTTACAAGATTGTCTGTATTTTAATATACACACAGGAAGAGATTATGTTAACTACAGCAACCAGGCTATTGCTGCACAGTCCTCAGAGCCATTCACTCACATCCTCACTACATTGCCATCACTGCTATTTCACAGCTGAATCTGAACACCTGACCCAGTTATCAGCAGAAAACATCTTAGAACAAATTCACAAAATGTACATAAAAGACAAATGACAGACAGCCACTCATCTGTTCGCCCAAATGGTCCTAAGGGAATCTGAACACAGCAATGCTGAATAACTGCATCCTGTAACTTGTCACCTGCAGAGCACACACAGAAGACGGGTTGTGTCTGTTTGCCATGTAACAATCTTTAAAACTGGTTTCTAGAGAACAGTAAATTTTAATCCATCCCGTGTGTGCAAGGTAAAAAGGAAAACCCATTAAAAATAAAAAAAGAAGAAAATTAGCTGACATGAACACAAACCAGGGAAAGAAGACCGATTTGTTTAGGATAAGAAACCACTTCTCAGTTCGAGCTGAAGCCCTTCAAAGGGGTCATGGAACACAGGGATAATCTTGTCAATAAAGTATACTCATGTTTCCTAGAAGCTTTTGTCACAAATCCTCATTAAAGGCTCCTAAAGAAACTGAGTTGTAATTAGATGAGAGAAGATCCCACCCTTCATTTCCTATCTTTTGATCACTTATTAATGAAGAAAGTAAATTGCCCCTTCAAAGCAGTTGCTAAGTCAGTCCTTGAAATATACATGGTTCTTCACTGTTCAGTGCACTCAAATGATCAAGATGGGGCAGAGAGGAAGATGATGCATGAAGAGAATGGACAATAGGGTAGAATGTTTATAGTTTAAGAGCTGAGGATTGCTGTGACAGGTTGAAGAGTACCTTAAGAATATGAGTGAAGACAAAGATGAATACAAAGATGTACATGGAGAGGAAAAAATAGTTTCTGCCTCATAAAAACAAATTAAGGAGAGAGTTACCACTGAGGAAAAGTGCTAGAATTAACTCACTATTCAAAAGCAGACAAATAGAAGGTTTGAGATTATTAGGAAAGGAACACTAAACCAAAAAACATTAAGTTATTCCTCTTAAAGACCATACAGAGATTTATGAACCCATACTGCATACAATTCTATTAATCCCATTTCAGAAAATCGAAAAAGAAGAAAATATGCAGAATGTTGTGAGGATAATCAAAGATATGGGAAAATCTTCTTTAGAAGAGGATTAAGCAGATTAGTTTGCTATCTGAAAACTAAGGGAGAGAGAGAGAGAACAGCAAACAACAAAACTGAACATAGCATAAAGAAGCTGAAGATATTTACTCTGTTCTACAGCGGGGCAAGGGGGAAGAACCAGGTATCTCTCAGAAGAGTCATCATGAGCCAGGTGCACCCAGGTGGACAAGAAGGCCAAAGGCGTCCTGTTTTGTATCAAACATGGTCTGGCCAGCAGAACCAAGGCAGTCATTGTCCCTCTGTACCCAGTACTCGAGGTGTGGTCTCACCAGTGGCATGTCCAGTTCTGGGCCCTTCACTTCAAGGAAGACCTTGAGATGCTGGAGCAAGTCCAGAGAAGAGCAACAGAGCTGGTGAAGGGTGTACGGGGTAAGTCCTGTGAGGAGCAGCTGAGCTTAATGAGTGGTTTAGCCTGGAGAAAATGAGACTCAGGAGAGACTTTATTGCTCTCTGTAACTCCCTGAGAGGAGGTTGTTGTAAAGCGGGGGTCAGCCTCTTCTCCCTGGTAACAAGCAGCAGGACAAGAGGAAACGGCCTCAAGCTGCACCAGGGGAGGTTCAAGTTGGACATCAGAAGGAATTTCTAAATAGAAAGAGTGGTTAAGCACTGGAATGGGCTGCTCAGAAAGTGAAGTCACCATCCCTGGAAGTGTTCAACAAACAGCTGGATGTTGCACTTAGTGCCATGGTTTAGTTGACAAGGTGGTGTTTGATCAAAGGTTGGACTCAATGATCTTGGAGGTCTTGTCCAACCCTAATGGTTCTAAAAGCCGGCCTGGAAACACTTTCACTCAGCCAGTTCTTGTGTAACACAGAATTCCATAGCCTGCATAGTGTTCCAAGAGGACTGGTGGAAGAGTTATTTTTCCTATTCAATTCAAACCTTCCCTAAAACGTTCACTAAAACTAACGTTAGCATAAGACTTATTTGATTACCGCAAAAGTTAAGTTAAACTTTCAGAAAAAAAAAAAAGAAAACTGGTCACAGCCAGATATTTCATTATTCACGCTTAGAGAACAGTTCTTTGTTTTCTACACATTGTAGTCTTTTTGTTCAGAACTACTGTCAGGCCCTGTCTGCTGCTCTCATGAGAGATAGAAGGAAAAGCACAAGTGTCAGCTTCAGTATCTCTCCCCACAGTCCCCCTTGCCTGTATATCAAGTTCACTCTGCAGAGAACTATTCAGCTTTCATAGAAACCACCAAGACAAATACTTGGACACCGGGACATATGTTCATCCTTTTCCTGTGTGATGCAAAATTTCACTTCATTTTGGTCTTATGCCAGCTAAAAAAGGGTAGGTGAGAATAGACTAACAAAATTCAGAGAGTGTTCTTCTCATCTCTATCAGCAACCTAAATGCTGAAACTAGTCAAACAGCTGTCTGAAGTAACCCTGGAATTTTACATAAATGCTGAACTAAAGCATGCAAATAAAAAAACTATAATAATAAAAACAACCAAGACAAAAAAACCTAAAACAAACAAACAAACAAACAAACAAAAACAAACAAAAATAAAAACCCACAACAAAAGAAGCAAACAAAAAAAAGACCATAAAACCCCACGTGACACCAAACGAAAAAACCTGTCAGAGAATCAGTAAATGTTAGACAGGTTTCCTACTAAAGGACCAGCTGTGGACTTTCTGGAGTAGCTATAAATCAGTATGCAATGTTCACTAACAGTTGGCTCATCAGGGGTCTCTACATCCATTCATCTGTAGATTACTGTAATACAGTTCCCGGGGTTTATTCTGGAATTTGTGGACACAGTAGTTTGTCTTTCTTCCCACCCAAAACCAAAGATTACTTGGTCCAACTTTGTGCAATTATTTTGAAGCAATGCATCAATTTATATAAAACACTGATCTATTTCACAATTATTTTTTTTTTTTTAACATTAACAGGAAGATACTGAAAAGATTAAAGATCAAAGACCATCCATTTAGAACAAAAGGACTCCCTCTCCAAAATAATTTTGACAAGGATTAGGAAAACATAAAAGCATTCCACACACTATTCTTGTTAAACTGAACTCCTTCTACAGCTCCTTAAGAAAGCAGAACAGAGAGGCATACCTTTCATCACAGGAAAAAATAATATATGGAGACCAAGCTCCAGCATGACCTTTATCTTCCTAAGTGATAACTCTCAAAAGTGACCAAAAGGTTAACTAAACTCTAAAAAGGTCATCTGTCTTTAATCTGGCTATATAGATCCTTTTCTGATGTTCAATAATACACAGCTACTGTTCATTAAATATCACCCGTCGATTCTGTGTTTTCACCTTCGGTTTTCAGCGGCAGCTAGATTTTTGTTCTGTCATATTAAAAAACTTGCAACTTTTTCCAGTCCAGCATATTTTCTGGGATAGGAAGTGTTTTATGGTTATGTAAATAAATTCCCAACGGTTCTTCTATAACAATTCTGTAATGTCAGATATATACATATTTGTTCTGAGCACTTTAGTGCCTCCTTTTCTCCACTACGTCTTTCATACTTTTGAGATATAACAATCACTTCTTTTGCTCCTCACAAGTGATGTAGCTCAAATCATGTTCAGCTAAGTCTTATTTAAAAGCAATTATATAAACCAAAGTTATACCAGAAATTAAACACTGAACTTCAAATTCAATATACAAAGTAATGTTATGCAGGATCAGGTTCTTCATATGTCTAGAGAGTTCAGAATGAACTGTGAATAAGACTATTTTTTTCCCTTAAAAAATTGTATTGCTAAATGGGCAAATACATCCTGAAAGTTCACATGATCTTATTGAATGGCATAGGTTATTCTTGTTGCTTTCTTCTCTTTCCTGTTTCCTATTTTGCAAGGACTGTTAGTTATAGTCTAGTGTCAAAACTGCAGCGAATGAAGCTTACCACTCTTTTCATCTTTTCAAGAACAGCAGTATTCTGAAGGTCTAGTTCCTTCCACTCTTCATTAATCATAATCCAGCTGATCAAGTATCAAAAAAGGTAGTGTTATCTTCTAAATTTTAATCAGGTGTGTAATGAAACCCATGAAAAGACTTTAGCACTCCCCTGGTTAGCTTTCATGTTTTCTGCACAACTCTGTTAAAGTCAGTCTGGAATATTCACACTGAAGAACTTTTTGTTGTAAAATTTTGTATATATTTTATTTTTGTAAACAGAATTTTACAAGATTATGTAGCATAAAAAAAACCCAAAACAACCTATTTTAAAAATTAACTCTTCAAACTACCACCATTAACCTAAGCAGAAGCAATGTATCAGGTCCCTCAAAAAAATGCTGTTGCTGGATGGGCTTCTCCAGTCCTCCTTGCTCTGGGAATTAAAGAATGTAAGTGACGCAGAGGCAGATACTACTTATCCTCTTCATTGATAGCAATACAGGAAGAAACAAAATGTACTTCCCCGTCTAGACTAACAATTTTCTTTCAGCTCTCTCCTAGCTATAATATAATAAATATGTATTGTATTACATTATATTAATTCAATTCTGTTATAGTTAATATTATTATAGAATATTAATATATTACTATAATTATGATAATCAGTCCTGGTATTATTATCCACTCTTGGCTGGCAGTGCTGAGGTTGATAAGAAGGGCACCAGGGTAATTGAAAGGCGCTTCAAGGCTCTGGGTCAGTTGGTTGGTGGGGCCGGAGCACAGGTGGTGTTCTGCTCAGTCCCTTCAGTAGCAGGGATGAATGATGAAAGGAACAGGAGGACACACATTATCAATATACAGCTGAAGGGCTGGTGCCATCGGTGGAATTTTGGATTTTTTTGATCATGGGGCAATTTTTTTGGCACCAGGCCTGCTACAATCAGATGGGCTCCATCTGCCTAACAAGGGCAAAAGGATTCTAGCCCATGAGTTGATTGAGAGGGATTTAAACTAGGTTCGGAAGGGGAAGTGGATACAACTGGGCTCTCCAGAAACAAGCGCAAGAGTAGTAAGCCAGAGGTGAAATCAGCAGCCCAGTTGAAGTGCACGTACACTAATGCATGCAGCATGGCACAACGAGAAAGCTATGATGTAGCCACCATCATGGAAATGTAGTGGGATGATTCGCATAACTGGAGCACTGCAATGGATGGCTACAAGCTCTTCAGAAGAGACAGGAGAGGGACAAGAGGTGGAGAGGTGGCTCTGTATGCTAGGGAAGCTCTTGACACTATAGAACTTGAGGTCAGTGACGATAAGGTCGAGTGCCCTTGGGTAAGAACCAGGGAGGAAGGCCAACAGGGCCACCATCCTGGTAGGAGTCTTGTTATGGACCATGATTTAATCCTCAGCAGCCACAGAGTAGCAGGCAGGGCTGCCTGTCCTAGGAGCTGACAAAACAGACACATGAAAGTCCACATTTCCTGGATGAAAAGCAAGTAAATTGAGGTTCAAGTGAACTGAGGTTCAGTGTGATGAGGGAAGCTCATAACAGCACCTGGAAGTCTGTCCTCTCTACTGTTCTGGGTGCTGTACAACCCTCAGCATGGAACCTAATTTATTAAGCAGCATTTTAAGCTGATTTCTTCAGAGAACAGTTGCATAAACACACTAAAGCATGTAACTCGCACGTGCAAAGGGATGTAAATTATTTCACATGATTGTTGCCCAGGATCTGAATCACTAAGTACAGCAGTTTATCTCCTGAGACAGCAAAATCAACAAAACTGATGGATCCCAACATAGAAAAGGGTGAAGCTAAGCAAGCCGTAGGCATTCCACAATCTTGTATGCTTCTGGGCAAACCTGCAGAGGGTCCCTGGTTAATCTATGCAGCTGCATTTCAAGAGGAATGTTGGTTTGTGAATCAGTGGGTGCATGAACCTGCCTCACCACTCTCGCCTCTCACTAGAGACACAGCCCTCACGTCAAAAATAATCTAGTCTTGCAAGTCAAAGTGAAAGGAAGGATGGTTTGTCAAAAGCAAATGAGGATGGGAGAGATGAAAGGGATTCAAGACCTCAGATTTAGATCTAAGTTTAATGCTGCTAAAAAAAAGTAATAAAGGAATGGAAAGGGATAGCTTGTGAGTTTTATATCTGTTTCTTCTGCCTGCAAAACTCAGTCTAACAGTGAAATTACCAGGGTTTCATTTCAGTCATCCAAATCCAAACTTTGCTCATTTATGCTGCAGCATGTGTAAGAAATGGGAAGAGGTTCAAGGGATGAACAGGATACCATGTGCTACAGGTCAGCATCTCAAGCCTCAGGTGCATTTGAGGCTAATCACCATCAGACAATTGCTTCGTAATGTATTATGAAATTAATTATCTGCAAACCCTGGGACTGAGCCCATTGGAGACATCACCCTGCAAGTGGGACCTACCAGCCTACCTGTTAATATTTTGTTGTAAGAGGGCAAGGAATCAAGAGCTTCAGTCTTGACGTCTACCTTCATTTCTACATGGTCAGTTCTCAAATATTGATTTTTCAAAGAAATAAATCACTGGAGAGTGAGATGTAACATACCAGCCCACAAGGCCATCAGTGTGGCATCCCCAAAATAAAAATATAAAGTAGTCTCAAGAATGAAAAGGGTGGATAAGGGCTGCAATCATTAAATCACTTCTTGAACCTTCCAATGGCATTTTTTTCTACCTACATGTGAGTTCACAAATGTAATGGGGAAGACAGATATTAAGCAAGAAGTGAACACTAGGGAAAAAAAAATTCTCCCTAGCATGATTAAAGGCATTTTCACAGAAAAAAGACTTATAAGAAGAAGTTTTATTGTATGCAACAACAATAACCAGGTGTTTTAAAGAGAGCAGTATGAAATGCAATTTCTTTCAAATTAAGTGAGGTTATTTTCATCAGAAAAGTTCAGAGACCTTATCGTCTATGAAAGAAAAAGAAACCCGTAAGCAATTTAAAAATGGGTTTTTTCTTAAATAAAGAAAAACAAGATTTTTATGCATCAAAAGACACAAAACCACCTACATATCAAGAAGTAAATGGCCAAGTATCTGTAACTTAAATTTCCAAGAATGCATCTTTGCTATTGAAAGAAATTACCTCCCATTCCTTGAATCAAATTTCTTGTCCACATTAAAAGAAACAGACCAGGCTGAAACAAAATCCAGAATCATGCCAAGATTTGAGCTCAACAAAACTTGGAGGGGTGGCTGCCTAATCCTTTTATGCCTCTTCCAAGAGAGTAGACTCACAGACGCAAACAATACTGTATCTGAATGCACCCAGATATCCTTTTGCAAGGCAACATATAAGCAGAAAAAAAAAAAAAATCCAGTGGGTTATCAGAATAAGAAGGTGCTGAGGTAGGAGAAACATTTCTCTCCTGCTATTCACATCCCTGAAATAAGGGTAAGGGTCCCTCACAGTCCTGATTACTAGCCTAACATCTTTCAGCACATTCTCAAGTTGAGAGCCATCAGACAAACCTCTCTGAGGTCTTTAAAGTCTGTCTCCCCTCCTGCAGCTGGGCTTGTCCAGCAGCTCCCTGCTGAAAGCAGAATCTCCACTTGCATCCTTCCTCTTTAGCTGACCCCTTCACTTTGTCCACCAGAGCCTTCCTCAGTCTGAGCACACTAGGAAAGGAGCAGTTTCTTTGCCTCTTTCTTTGCCAGGGAAAGTAAAAAACATCCAAGAGTGCAGCAGTTCCCGGGACATCAGTTACAGTTTCCCTTCCCTGTGCAGCCAGGACTCAGTATTACATAAGTTTAATGTTATATTCAGCTTGCCTGATCAGCAATACGTTTGTCATGCACCCTGACTGCACTACTCCAAACACTAAGCACCCAACCTATTCCCTCAAGTTTCACCTGAACTCAATGCCAGTTTGCATGATAATTGTCTAAATCAGAACCTTGTGTTCCTGTGTAATGAATAAGTAAAAAAATATACACTGATATTCTCCTTTTGGTCAGCATTCCCTGTCTGTCGACTGGAGAGGTCTGCTGTTCAGGAATCCCATTCTGGAATCCGGTTTTTAGAAAGGTCTACATACTCTATAAGGACTCGGCAGTGGTTATTCCACTAAGCAGACCCTGTCAGGAGCCATACTGTCTGTAGATATCTGTTTGTACATATCAACTGAAAGACCTCAAAGAGGTCAATAAAAAGAGTAAGCACAGTGTACTGCCCTGCAAAGACACTAGTTCAGGTCCCAGAAGTAAAACAGCAACCACAGCACTGGTTTGCATCTATCTTGGGGGGCCAGGAGGAAAACTCCTTACCGAGGGCAGGATTTCATGCTGGAGACACCCGAGCTAGGCTCAAGGATCCCCTAATGCACTGCATTAGAGTGGACATGCACTGTCTTCCCTTTTGATTTTAGCCCTCTAAAGCACACCCTGACCACAGCAGCTGGGTTTTGTGAGATTATAGAACCAATGAGCTGCTGAACACGGAAATATTCCTTTTTAATTACTCATCTTTCATTTGACGGGGTGAGTGAAGTTAGTACGCATCTGCTGGGAGCAAGGATTCACTTTCATAATGAAAACATACAACCTATTTCCTTCTCATTTCCATGAGGATTTTCTAAAATGTTAGTCCAAGGAAAACTTTTTTAAAAATCATTTCCTTGACTAAAAGCAAAAGACAAACCAAGTAATTCCAAGATATGAGATCTTACCAGAAAAAGCATGCTTCTCACTAAGCTCTCTCTCTCTTCCCACTACCAGAAATTGGTCAGTTACAGCAAAGAAAATATATTGTTCATACTGGTGTTCTTGTCACTTTTTTCATTGCAGAAGAACAGCTAGCAGCAGAAAAAAGAAATATCATCTAAAAATAAAAGTAGAACATAGGCCTGAACTTCAATATACCAACTTGTGTCCAGTTTCCCAGAATTTAATAGGTCTTGATCTCAAAATCCTTTCAAAAAACTTTAAATATCCAAGATTTCAGCTATTGCTGCAATCTAAAAACTTCATTAAAACTTCCCTTGCGTTTGCAAAACTTGAACTCTAGAAGCAGTTGCAAGATAATGATCATAGCAAAGGGTATAATTAGGTTCATTGAGTATTTCCAAGACAAATTCAGTTCTCACTCCCAGTGAATCTGAATTAAGAAATATGACCTCATGAAACCGATAATCTAGTGAAGCATTTTAATACAGAGAAAGAGAGGACAATGAACTACACAATCATAAAAACACTTCAAAGTATACCATCACTTGTTTCTACCACTCTGAGAGTTGGTTGCTTTCCTTGGCCAACTATACAGATGGTCTAAGTCACTGGCCCCCAAAGTGGGGTGTATGCACCCCAGGGACTGTGCAAGACAATCCATTGGTGCGCAGAAAAAGAATTTTGTACACTTAATAAATAAAATAAAAACATTTTTTTAAATAGGATTTTTCCTTCTTTACCTTATCTTTTTCCCTTTCTATTTTTGGGTAGGTTTTATGGTATCTGTAATATATTAGCACAGTAGTGCATATGTGTAATTTACAATACATACATTTTGGCCTGTTACAGACATGTAATCAAAAAAGTTTGAGGAGCTGCTCTAAATAGTTCATCCACCCAAGAGTAGCAATCTTAATATCTGTGAAGTACTTATACTATTCTCAAACATCCAGAACTACTGCAATTTTCTGTTCCATCTCCAAGCCGTTCCAAACCACAAACAATTCAATAATAGTACCATTTGAACATATCTAGCTATAGAACAAACAAATCCTAGAGCGTCTTCAGTCTTCTCATTGTTTCTTTATAACCTCTGAACTGAGATAATCCGTTTTCAGGTACTTGAGGAAAAAGAAGGTTTCTATTCTAGTCTTCAGACTGGCCAGATCAAGGCAGTGGCTTTCTGTGGATATTTAATGAAAAAGGGGGATTTTTTTAAAGCTTGTACGTAACCATCACCACTCTACCATGGCAGAGGAAGTTTCTTAAATTCTTAGCTTTCAGCCTCTCTTCAGCTGAAGCAAATCTCCTACTGCTTCACCCTTTAAAAAAATAAAAAAGCTTTTCTCAGTATACATAGAGAACTTCAAGATTCTGAAAATATTACCACTACAGCAGTTATTTTCTGCTCAGCTTTATTTCATCATTTATTACGCCTTTATTTTTAGTATTTTTAGAGACATACCAATAAGCAGAGAGCAGAGTTTGGCTTCTGTCAACCAAAAAAAACCAAAAAAAATCCCAGTGCTGAGGTTTAATGTCTGGTACTGCTTTGAAGGGAAAAACATCCACAGTAACACTCCAAAATACCATCCTACAGTGCTCCGAGCCTACACCAGCCTCTTGACTGAGGTATCTTGGTGGGATTTGGGTGTTTTTATGAGAGATTTTTTGGGGTTTTTAAGCCTTTTGTAAGGGCAGGGAGCCTTTGCAGTGCATAAGCACATGGCTCTGGCTGTGCCACACACAGCTGACCCATCCTCCTCAGCAGGGGAAGCTCTAGCCCAGACGCCACCTGATCAGCCCAGATTTGCTATTGCCACTCTCTTACCAGTTTTCATTGCCTTTGAACACCAACACACCACGAAAGAGCTCAAACTTTCCTCTGCAACAGCTCAACACAGCTGCCCAGGGTTCCAGGGATCTCCCCGTGCCTTGTCCCAAACCCAGCCCATAGCCAGAAGCCCCAGCACCATCTTCCCTGACCCACCACCAACTTCACTCAGCTCTGGCAGACCCACTTGATCATGGCTGCAGGTCCCCATGAGGCCTTTCCTTCTCCCCCCACTTTCAAAACCCTCCTCTCACCCACCACACTGACCCTGCCCAGGTGTGCCATTAACCCTGCCCTGCCCAGTGGCGCAGCTCCCCCTTCTCACCCCCATAAAACAAAAGGCTGGCCTGAAGACTTTAGGTGCTACTCGAAATAGGGTCACTTCAAGTTAAGTTTTTAAAAAGCCTCAAACAGAAGAATTCACTAGACCAAGTTTCTCTAAGCCCTATCCAGCCTGGCATTGAAATTGTCAGGGATGGGGCATCCACAGCTTCTCTGGGCAACTTGCTCCACTGTCTCATCATCCTCACAGTGAGGAATTTCTTCTTAATAGCTAGTCTAAACCTACCCTCTTTCAGTTTAAAGACATTCCCCTTTGTCCTATCACATACCCTTGTAAAAAATCCATCTCCACATCACTTGCAGCCCCTTTAGGTACTGGAAGGTCTCTCCAGAGAATTCTCTTCTCCAGGCTGAAAAGTTCCATCTCTCTCAGCCTGTCATGAATGGAGGAAAAAACCTCCCCCTTAACAAGGGTTTATAGGACAAGAGGATATGGCCTGCAGTTGCTCCAAGAGAGGTTTAGACTGGGTATTAGAAAACTGTTCTTCACTGAAATGGTGGTCAGGCATTTGAACCGTCTGCCCAGGGAAGTGGTGGAATCACCGTTCCTGGAAGTGCTCAAAAATGTGTACCTGTGGCACTTGGGGGCATGTGGATCAGCGGTGAATTGCAGCTTTCCTGGAGGTCTCCTGCTGCCTCACTTAGCACCTGGTCACCTTTTGGTATTAAAAAGGGAAAATGTAGGTTGATCAGCTGTCCCCAGGCAGTGTCCCCGTGCCACCCAAGAGTTCCTCTGTGGCTGCAAAGATCTTATAATACCTTGTCAAGAGATGGTGTGGCTGTGTAAAGAGCCCTACATCCCCACATCTAATTTTAGGTGGGCATACATTCCACTTTCATTTCCTTCAGCTCAGCCTACCATTTGCCCTTTCAGGTTCTCCTTTAAGCCACTGGGAATTCAAAGCTATTTCAAAGCATAATTATAGCAATCTGCATATAAAAGGCTGTATGTCCTACAGAGAGTTCAGCTGCATTAAAAAAAACCCCCAACTTCTTCCATTGAAGAAAAAATTAGGAGTTAATCCCACAACGAAAATTCAGTAAAGTTACTATATTTTTCACCTGATGTGAACAGTCTGTGGATCCATAAATCCACCAGAAAATTGTCTAAGCCACTGCACTAAGTCAGTCTGAGTACATAAAAAAATTGTAGCTGCTACAAGGGAGCCATGGCTTTAAAGCTTGCTGGGGGCTTGGGTGCTCAGACAGGGTCCCTTGTAAAACCCATTAATGGATGGTGTAACATTGCTTGAGCCTGACAGTATCACATCACACTACTATTTAGCAAAACTGAGATACAGGACTTATAGCCACAAATGCCATACGTGTTGCATCACAGAAATCAGTTTTTTCATAATATTCCTTACATGGGACATGCAGTGTTAACCTCATGAAACTTATAAAAATGCTAAAAGTCGATTGAGTGGTTTTGATTTACCTTACTGGGTTTACGTACTTGTCTTAAAACCTCTTTGATAGTTAGAAATATTTATTATTTTAAGTTTGAAGTTGAGCTGCAGAGGGTCACAGGACTTGAGGAATATGACCATAAATTAAAGTTGAAATATTTCAACATAATCGTGAGTGCTGCTAGTACCAATTTTCCGGGATTATTTTCAAGAGGTGGTTTACCTACCACACAGTTTATGCTTCTCCAGCTCTCTGACTTTCCTGGGGTTATGTTTTTTGGGAATTATGTTTCTGGAATTATGCTTCAGAAGTGGTTTCCCTACAACACAGCGTTTTCCCTCTCTCTAATTTTCCAGTCTCCTTCCCCACCTCCCCCCTACCAATCTGTCATCAAACTCTCCTTCACACCAGTCACATTTTAGTTCTCCATAGGATCACACTCCTTCATCACCTTCTTTCTTGTTCATAAGTTTGGACAGTCTGTAGAGACTGTTTTCGAAGGAGAGTAAAGGAGCTGGGAGAGCAGCTGCGGCAGAGCTGCCTTTTGCCTCTCCCACTGCCTTCTGCAAAAGCAGCCAGCCGTTCCACCCTCCCCAAGTGACACACTGCAGACAAACCCATGCCTTTCTGTTTTTCTAGGAAGATCCTGGTAACCAATGTTTGGCTGAGGAAAGCCTCACAACAAGTTAAAACCAATATTATGAATGATACCAAAGATTCAAGAACTTGCATCCTGGATTTTCAGAAGTGTGGAGATTCATGACTTTTCTGTAAAGCTTTACTGAGGAGAGACTGGGACACAAGATTTCATTTTAAAAATGGAAAAGCTACCATAACAACTTAGGGAAATCAGTAAAAAAAAGCAGGAACAGTACTACTAGGATTTCTGCATTTATAGCTTCTTAGAAATAAAAGGCATGTCTGTTAATGTTTATCAACTTTTGTTTTTCTTTGAGAAAGATATTGCATTGATTTCTAAATTGTAAGAAAGATTTTTCAATACAGATTCAGCTCTGATTAAATTTTTCTAGGCCAAACAGCAGTAGTGAAATTAATAACGATGCTGCTTTACTTATAAACAAACTTTAATACATGCCTTTGATTACAGGCAGTTCCAGTGTGAGCACGCATTAGTAAATAGTAGTAAATAGTAATTAGTGGGTTAACCCTGGCTGGATGCCAAGCACCCACCAGAGCCACTCCATCACTCCTCTCTGCAACTGGACAGGGGACAAAAAGGTATATGAAGAGTTCATGGTTTGAGACAAGGACTGGGAGAGATCACACACCAAATACCGTCCCAGGCAAAAAAGACTCAAATTGGGAGTATTAATCAAACACATCACTAACAAAATCAGAGCAGCATAATGAAAAGTAAAATCTTAAAACTACCTTCCCACTACCCCTCCCTCCTTCCCTGCTCTACCTCCTCCCCTGCAGCTGAGCAGAGAGAAGGAGGAGGGAGTTTAAGGTTAGTTCATCACACGTTTTTTCTGCTGCTGCTCAAGGAGAGGAGCCCTTCCCCTGCTCCAGAATGGGATCTCTACCACGGAAGACAATTCTCTGTGAACTTCTCCAATGTGAGTCCATCCCATGGGCAAGAGCTCTCTGCAAACTGTTCCAACATGGGTCACTCTTCCACAGGGTGCAGTCCTTCGGACATGGCCTTCTCCACTGTGGGTCCCCCCCAGGGTCACCTAGCAAGAAACCTGCTCTAACATGGGCTCCTCTCTCCAGGAGTCTGCAGGTCCTAGCCAGAAGCCTGCTCTAGCATGGGTCATCATGGATCTCCAGAGGCTGCAGGTGGATCTCTGCATCCCTTTGGTCCTCCATGGGCTGCAGGGGCACAGATGCTTCACCGTGGGCTGCACCATGGCCTGAAGGGGAATCCCAGCTCCGGTGCCTGCAGCATCTCCTGTGCCTCCTCCACTGACCTGGGTGTCTGTAGAGCTGTTCGTCTCACATGTGCTCACCCTGCTCTTCTCTGGCCGCAATTACAACTCTGCAATAACTTTTTTTTCCTTTCTTCTTAAGTGTGTTATTGCAGAGGTGCTACCACCATTTCTAATTGGCCCAGCCTTGGCCAGGTGCACATTTGTTTGGAGGCAGCTGGCATTGGCTCTGTTGGACACTGAAGAAGCTTCCAGCAGCTTCTCACAGAAACCCCCTCTGTAGCCTCCTCTTCTCCCCCCACCCCACTACCAAAACCTGGCCACACAAACACAATACAACATGTATTACAAAAAATAAAATGCTGGCAAAATGATTGCAAGTAGGAGGAGGGGATTTCTCAGAAGATTGTGACAGGCAGCGTTCAGTCCTGATTAAAAGTGTTTTCTTGCTTGCTATTTCCAAATGCCACAATTTGCCTTTATTTTAGAACCCCATATATTTAAAAAAAATGAATAACTTCAGGCTTTTAGCATGGAAACACTGAAGCATATGGTAATCCCAGTCCCAAACACTAAAATGTGCCTGTCTGTGCCAGCTCTTAATTACCAGCTCATTAACACTCAGGTGTCAATTGCTGATGGCAAAGGCAGTACTCAGTTGGCCTGGTTTCTGTCATGCACAATGTAATTAAATTGACCTCTGCAAAAGGAGCCCTGTAGTTGCCTGATACCACTTGGACACCCATTGCCGCACTAATCACAATCATGTAATTTAGTGAATCACAGAGTGTAATGAGGGAAAGACTCTGGAGAGTACCAAATTGTACTTGCATATGTAATAATGACTTTAAGGACAATTAAGGAAATAGTCGCTGCTCTGCTTTCTTCCAAGCTAATAATGAACTGCAGTAACTACTTGAGTTTCTGTTGTTGATTTAAAACTTTAGCTGCTATTTTCTCTTTTTAAATAATGGTTAGAAGTAACTAAAATGTTAAAAAAAAGAAATTAAATTTTCTTCTGCTTTTGGTTGGGGTAGAGTTAATTTTCTTCATAGTAGCTGCTGTGGGCCTGTGTTTTTGGCTTTCTGCTGTGAACGCTGCTGATAATTCAGGGATGCTTTTGTTATTGCTGAGCAATGCTTACACAGAGATGGACATGTCACTTCCCTGGTAAGGGCTCCAACTTTGGTACCAGTATCTGTGTGTGACTTCACCTTGAGTACTGTGTCCAGTTTTAGGCATCACAACACAAGAAAGATATAAAGCTTTGTCCTGGTTCTGGCCAGGACAGGATTAAATTTTGCAGTAGCCAGGAGGGGCCATGGCTAGGACCCTAAGGTTATTCTAAGCTACCCCACATCATGCACAGGGGGCGGGGAGGAGGAGGAAAAGGGTCCCTTTTAGTTGGGCGTGTGGCAAAACGAGTGGTCAGGGCAGCCCCGGGTTCTGCATGGTGAACAATCACGTGTGAATCACTCACCTCTCTTCTACACTCTGGTATTGTTATTGTTTCTGTTATGTTTGGTTTTATTTCATTGCTATTTTAATTGTTCTTATTTCAATCCATGATGTTTACCTTTTGTGCCTCCACTTCTTCTCTCCATCCCTCCACAGGAGAAGGGAAGGGGGAGTGGGGAGTTAGCGAGCAGCATGTGGTTTGGACTGTTTCAGTGGGAACACTACATTGGGGAATGCCACTGCTAAACCATGACAAGCTATGAGAAAGTGTCCAAAGAAGGGCTACAAAAATGGTGAAGAGTCTAGAGGGGAAGCTATATGAGGAGCAGCTGAGATCAGTTATTCAGCCTGGAGGAGAGGAGGCTGAGGACACTGCAGAAGAGGGGACCTCATAGCTGTCTACAGCTTCCTCACAAGGGAAAGAGCTGGGGCGGGCACTGAGCTCTTCTCTCAGGTGGCCAGTGACAGGACTGTTGCAACCCACCTCTAAGGCAGGGCAACCAGGTTCATGGTTAAAGGATCCCCTGGGATGCATTAAAGTGAAATTATGCTAAATAACCAAACAATTAATTTTATTAGAACAACTGCTCTGAAACTGTAACTGGGACAAAAAAGTAATGGATTGGAAAAGGGTTATACATCCTGGGATGTATGGTAACCCTAAGAGAGGCAATTGTAAAGGGAAAAGTAGGGAAAGAGAGGTAGAAGAAGAGCTAGAGAGATATCCCCACCTGCGGCACCAGAAATTTGTGGGTGATTGTTGTCTGGGGTTGCGACACGTGGTCCAGGTCCATTTGGGGTGAGGATCAATGTACACATCAAAAACTGGGGTTTTTATAAACCCTGGTTCTTCCAGTAAACACGCCAATACCTCCTCTGGAAGCAGTTCTGGGCATGCATTTTCTTGGGAAGTTCTGGAAGTGTGGTGGCATCGAGGGGATGGGGAGGTTGTATGCGTGTCTGTGTGTCCGGGTGTGCCTGGACAAAGCTTCTGAACAAAGTTCCTGCGTAAACTTCCTGAGTTTCGAGGCTGCACAGTGCTGGCTTATGGTGTAGGAAAGAGACCAACATGTAAACACTGCTGCTCTTCAGGATCTATTTCTTAACGACATTTTCCAAAACAGCTTGTTTAAAGCAAAGTTTAGCCATCGGGTCTGAGTGGTTTGCTACAAGGACACAAGGGAATGGCATGAAACTGTCAGGGGAGGTTTAAGCTGTTTCTTCATCCAGAGGTGGTGGGGCCCTAGAAGAGATTCCCCAGGGCAGTGATCACAGCACCAAGCCTGACAGAGGTCAAGAAGTGTTTGGAAAATTCTCTCAGGCACACGGTGTGATTCTTGGGGTGTCCTGTGCAGGGCCAGGAACTGGATTTAGACGATCCTTGTTTGTCACTAACAACTCAGGATATTCTGTGGTTCTATGATCTGATCGATTTGTATGAACGCAGTTACTTGGTTTAGGCAAGATTTAAATAATGAAGGTTCCCTGGCCAATACAGAGCTTCTGAACTCTTCAGAGAACTCTCTGCCTTAGGACTCAAGAAGATGAGGTTTTTAAGACTGAGGTTATTGTATTGAAGTTTTTGTGCCTAAATGAAGCCATCACCATTTGAAGTCTATGTAATCTTGACCTGCTTCTTGGCCAGGTAAGCAGCACTACCAGTCATTTAAGTGCTGCTTCAATTTCAGCTTTCCCTGATACAATTTTCTCTTTCCCTGTAATATGTAGCAGCTAACTGCCATATCCTAATGGGGTCACCTAATGTTGATGTCTAAACTTGAATGGGATCAGTCTAGCCTATGGCACGCAACAATTCAAACCTGCAAAGTTCCAAAAGGTCAGACACTCCTAAACTTGAGTATTTTGTCTTCATTAGTTCTGAAGGCTATGAGTCCCCAGACCGATCTCTGTTCTTACACAAGTAGTGAATTTATATTTTGGTGCAGAAAAGCTCAAATTTTCAAGCTTTTTTCATCTCTGCTTAACCTCTGTCACCAGACCACCTTTCCTACACATCTTTTATGAGGTACAACTGAATTTCAGTACCGTGTAGGCTGGGTTCCCCCCTCTCATTGCTCAGTGTTTTCCCCTGTGGCCCTTTTTTTGGTTGTCTAAACCCTGCTACTGACTTTAATATTTAAACTGTTACAAGTGGGTATCCTATGTGCTATTTTTATACTAATACTCATAAATAAAAATCTGATGTCCACACCCAAGTACGGGTAAGAAAGGATATTTTGTCTTTGTACTGATTCATTGCATGCATTTCATTAATCAGCAAATCACACAGTATGAAGCAGAATTTTTATGATACATGTGAGTAACTTTTTTACAAGTGCTACAGAATGCCAAGTGAATTTTTATGGAGAAATTGGATGGTGTCAATTTGTAACACATGCTGAAATGTAAAAATTCAAGACTCTGCTGCAAGTATTTTGCATATAATAAAAATCTGCATCTTAGATCTTTCTTTTATGCTGATACCAGTGGGATATCTGAGCCCTGGGCTTGTGTATGATTGATTCAGTCGTCATGGTGAATGGTTAAAAATCCACCACCTAAGAGTGCAAGCCATCTGATGAAGAGTTACTGAACTGGGAGAAAAACAAAGAGACTTTTTAGAAAGTAAAAACTTTAGTTCTCTGAGAGTGAAGTAAATAGATTTGCTGACAACTTTATGCAAAACACGTAGAAGGAGCAAAATAATTTCTAGAGATGTTACAAAATCTAAAGAATAGATGAAAGCACTTTGTGTGATGGTGTGTTTATTAAAGATTGTGAATTCTGGAGAAGAGATCCATCTAAGAAAGAGAAAGCAATGCTGTGCAGAGATTAGGAACAAAAATTAAGGATCCTTCGAGTGGCAGGCCATCAAGGAAAGATACTTCCCAGTGAAGTGCTAACAGATGTAACAGATGAGACTCCAGCAGTTGAAAGTTACACAATCTACAAACAAGAGGAATTCAACATTGTTTCATGCATAAGTTCCTACCTGCAAAACAGTGCTCAGCATGGATTGCATAAATATGCAGCTAAGGGAGGCAGAAAAATTCACTGTACGCTCCTAGCAGACGTCTGTAAATGTGTCTTGTGTGTGTTTGTTGAACAAAGAAAGCTTAATGTTGAAATAAAGATGATGGAAATGCTGCATCCATAATTGTGGGAGAAAGGAAGTCGGGCTCTTATTTAATGTAGTAACTTGCTTTTGAGAAACATCGAATATTCCTGGCATCCTTTGACCTGTGGTTGCTCAGAAATTTTTCAAATCATTGTCTGGAGACAATGCCCTGGTTCCAGCCAGGACAGGGTTAATCTTTTCAGTAGCCAGGAGTGGGGCATGGCTAGGATCCAGAGGGTGTTCTATGCCACCTGGTATCATTTTCCAGGAACAGAGGAAGAGCTCCCTTACAGTTTGGGGTAGAGGGCTGCGGTTGGGTTTTGTCAGGCTCCACATGGTACAGCAGTGAGCATTTGCGTGTGGCTCTCTCACCCCCCTCGCACACTTTTGTTACTAATATTGTTGCTGCTACTCTTCGTTTTCTTATTTCATTGCTGTTGCCAGTAAATTGCTCTTATCTCAACCTGTGATCTTTTCCTTTTGTGCCTCCAGTTCTCCTCTCCATCCTGCTGCAGGGGGAGAGTGAGAGAGAGAGGGAGCAGGAGAGAGCAGCGCATGGTTTGGAGAGGTTTCACTGGGAACACTAGATTGGAGACTACCACCCTTAAACTGCAACAGCCATGACGCACTTTCAGACAAAAATTACTTTCAACAGCTGATTTCCTTTTGGCTGTGAGTTGTAAAGGATCCACTCTTCTGCCTGAGTGCAGACCAAGGGACAGTTCCACAGGAATGGCTGGCTCCCCAGTTCATTCAAAGGAAGGTAACCAAAGAGAGGTTCCATGTTGAAGTCCCAGCGAACTGAGCTCACTTTGCTAAGAAGCGGGTGGTGTTATCCCCCAAATAGGAGAGGTAGCTGCAACCTTCTGAAACTCCAAACTTCTGCTTATTGCTGTAGCTATTGTATGACGTAAGCACACAACAACAAACCTAAAAAAATTGCCTGGCGTTTAAAAGCGTTTTCCGTTCAGTTTTTGAGAGGCAATACACTATACCGATGCAGACAGCAGTACCGAGATATGTACACAGAGCTTGCCCCATGTTTCTCAAACAACATTCTTAGTTATTCATTCACCACCTGTACTGTCCGTACCACTCCATTTCTACTTTGTTATGCCTTCTCCTCCTAAGGAAGCAAGCCCTAATTTTTGTCTGTGTGTGTTTATCCCCTCCAACACAGATTACCACACTTTCTGATCATGACAGCTGCTGGTGATTTAACATATAAATGGCGGCCAGAAATCAGCAAGCCACAGGGTGTCATTTTGTATGCTATTTTATCTTTCATTCTGCCCATTCTGAAGGCAATAAAGAGAAGGATGGTACTGATATAATTCAAGGTGATAAGCAGATCCTTCTGACTTGAATGGGCTTCTTGTGATCTTCCATATTATTTAAGGGTTCAAAGCCTACTGAGGTTTTGATCTTTTGAGAAAGACATTTTCTCCCAGTTTAGCTCCTGTGTGTTGAAAAAGTGCAGGGGGAATACAACAGGGTGTTAAAATACAAGATCAGTCCAGAGAGGTGTTCTCACCAGCATCAAGACAGAACAGTGTCTGTTGCTCTCTTCTTTCTTCTTTGAAAGCCCTAAGGGAACAAAAATCCTGGGACTAGGATGAGAGCAGAGGAAGATCTTTACTTCTAATAATATAGTCTGGAAGCAGTGTAGTCTGGATGGCTGATGACAAATGGACAAACTTCTGGTATAATCAACTTATCTCAAGAATGCAGTGATTAATTCAGATACCTTTTTATATTAGCTCATATCTTCTTCCCTAAGTTGTGAGCTCTGTGCTATGACTTTGAGAGAGACAACCCCAGACCTCCTTTTTTAATTCAGTTTGCATTCTTTGATTATTTATGTGTATTCACTCAACTATAAAATTGTAGTTCTGCATAGATATATGGTATTTTGATTAATGTGTCAGTTTTCCCTCTTTACAATGGACCTATCAGGGCAAGATGTTGACCTGTAGTAGGCTAAGAACCTACGTTTATGCTCCTTGGTTTATTTAAATGAAACTGGAATTGAAGTAGCATTTTCCCTGCACATCAACAATTTATTTTCATGTGTCTCTCATTATCTTAATTGTTCAAGATACTTAGTCAGGCCAATTTAAGTGTCTCGGAAGGGAGTGAAATAGGGGAAAGAGGGAAAGAGAGACCTGTTATAGGTCTGCAAGGTTTTCCTTTGTAAGAGCAAGCCAAGACCAAGAAAATAAAACAAAGACCTTGAGTAACTTTAGTGACAACATATACACAGGAAATGTTCTTCTTTGATTTACTTGGAACAACTAGTGTTTTGCAATCTAAATACTCTAGTATTTCACAGTAGCATAACATCAAGGAAATAAAATTATCAAAACAAAACTCCATCTCAAAACGAAATGTTCTTTTTCCACCATGTTTGGAATTTCCCTTTTAAAATGAAGGCATATCATGCCTGCTTTATTACAGTCTCTAAGAACGAGTTAGGTCAATCTGTATTGGTAATGGC
The DNA here is from genome assembly GCA_013397755.1 of Cnemophilus loriae. Lineage (NCBI taxonomy): Eukaryota > Metazoa > Chordata > Aves > Passeriformes > Corvidae > Cnemophilus > Cnemophilus loriae. Next base: position 335,326 of record VZTF01002170.1, read on the forward strand.
ATTCAAAGTGCTGATCCTGCAGCAAGGCAAGAGAATTGGGCACAATGACTGCCTGATGTCAGGGTGCTTAGGGGATGGGGGCTTCCCAGGGGTGGCAGGACAAGGTCTATCCCACTCTTCCAAGCAGAGAGCAGGTGGGGACAGCCCCAGCCCAGGGCACTGAGCACCTCCCTGAGGACAGGACTGGCCCATGGGTAGGTGTCAGGATCAGGCCTGGTGAGGGGAACGAGGGTGAGAGGCAGTCTCAGGACATCCGAGGCCATCAAAGTAGTCCGTGGGAATCTGAGAGGTGGGCAAATCCTGTTTCCTATCAGCAGTTCTGTAAGCCGCATTCTTACTTTGTGTCTTCTCTGGGTCGTTGCAGTTTATGATGCTGGTGTGCAGGCACTTATTCCAGGGAAACAGCAAAGTATTGTTTCCCTGCTCAGTTGGGATGATAATTTAGTTGTCATCAACAGGATGACTCAGGAAAGACCTTACAGAAAATTTATTCAATCGTCCAGAATCTCTGAACTTTTCAACATCTGCTGACTAAATACCAGGCAAGTCCCTCCCAGCAATGTATTCTCTTAGCGTAGGATTTTTAGACTGCCCTTGCCACCATTATGTCCAAATATTTTCTGGTAAGACATTCATCTACATGACCAGCATGTCAGGGGTTGTTTGCTCTCGTGACCTCTCCCACTGGGAGGAGAGAAATCTCTCTGTTATACACCTACTGCCACTCTCTGTGTCATCTACAGATACCTAGTGAGCAAAACTTTTTATTCAGTACTAAACACTCACTTGCAGAGCAAGCAAATGAGTCTGTATTTAATCAGTGCTAAGCCATGGGAGGTAGCAAGGGTGCCTAGCTCCTGCACCAAGAGATGCTTAAATGCTCTTGTAGATTGCAATGGTAGAAAAGGAGATAATCCTCCAACTTGCTGTTTAGAAACTCTTCTAAGCTGGATGTGGATGCAGAAACTGTGAGATGGAAAAGACTGAATACAGATTTCTCACATCCTGATAAAATATCACGGAAGTCATACCACCTGCTCAGGAAATCTTAGGTATCTAGTCTTTAGCATCTTAACATCTTAACAAAACAGGATCCTATTTTTAGGTGTTTGCAGAAAACATGTATTCAACAGTAAACTACCAGACAAAGAAATGCTGATAGAGGCCCTTTTTATGCCACATGATCATAGTATTTGCACATAATCTTGGCCACTGAGGACAAATGCTCCTTTAATATGATGGGATCTAAACCCAATTTCCTTTTCCCAACCCTCCCTAATCATCAAATCCAAAAGGATTTAGGCTCTGAGTGGAAAGATGAAGAGCTCTTCATTTTTCTCTTTGAAGCTGTCCCATTTTGAAAAGAATAATTATATATTCTTTTGACAGAAAGACCAAGGGTACCAAATTGCATATTGCTCTCTAGACTGCTAGTTAGCTTATTAACCTGGATGTGGGGAGAGCTCAGTATGGTAGCACCCATGTGATTTTACATTATTTTATTGCAGAATCACTGTTATGGTGGGTTTTTTTCCTCTTATTATTTTGATTTAGGAACTAGGTTCTGTTCACACCTCTGCAATAAACTGCAGTATGAAGTTTCTCAGTTATGCTTCAGGAAAATTAGGATTGTGATGCAGGCATCTCTCGTAACACTGGAGTATATTTTGGTTACCAATAAAGGATATAAAAGCACACGGAACAGCAGTCAATAAATCTATCAATAAAATATCCATCTTTAAATAAATATATTTTCAATTTCCATAGATTTTCCAGTGCTGACAGTTATATTTGGGATGAGAACATAAGATTTTTGGGTTTGGTTTTTTTTCCCCCTGAAGCTTTAGATCTGTGAATATTAGCAATGTGTTCAGTAAAATACTAGATTTAACTCTGTGAATGAAGAATTAAACACCTAAAAAGTTTGCATGCAAATAGTGGTTTCCAGTTTACTCCAGACAGAACAAACAGGAAAGCAGTTTCCCCAGTCCAGTAATCCAGCATGCAGACTTCGAATATTTTCTGTGACTGCTTTTCATGTCCTTATTCTTGAGCAGTGGTAGGTCTGGAAATTATTTATATAAAAAAAGAAAAACAGTAAGATACTTGATTTTGCCTTAATCTTTTCCTAATTAAGGGGTACTGCTTAGATCAGACTTACTAAATAGAACAAAATTGTACTTCTTTAATAATGAAATTAAATTAATTCCCTGTGTTGTAACATGGGAAGTGACAACAGGAATCAAAGTAGCAAAATTAAACCCAGGAGCCTTAATCACAGTTTCTATATGATAAGGGCTACTTGAACTCCATCTATAATTATAAAGGAAAATTTAAGTTAGGCTGGTAAGTCTGCTACTTAACTATTCATAATGACAGGAAGGCCTCAAAAATAGCTGACGTAAATGGTCAAAACCACAATGAAGCTTCATCCTTTAAAAAGTAGCGTTTGAAGTAGAATACACAATAAAATATCTGGAAGGAAGGTTGTAAATTGTTACCTTTTCACAGTAAGATGAGGAATATTCCAGAATGTTCCTGTTCCCAAGGAGGTGCTGGATGCCAGGACTGCCCCCCTTCCCACCCCCTAGGAACAGGTGTAAGAAAAAAATGATACCTCAGATTTATACCTCAGCCATTTTATTTCAACATAGCTGTGATTGATCTAATGTAAATGTGTACCTGGAGTGCCAAGAAGCAGATTTATTTTTTGTTTTGGATGTTTTGTTTGCTTGTTTAATTTTTAACAGATCGTTTCAAGCAGCTCAGTGAGGTTTAATGATATTATTACAAGGTATATTGCATTTTCCCCCTAGATTATATTAATTACCTATCTTTAACTTGCAGCACACAGTCTCTCTTCTCTTTCTTTGTTGACAGCCAGAATATAAACCAAACTGAGGCTCTCTCAAAAACTGAATGGCTGTGAGGTCCAAGGGCATCATTTAGCCTCATCTTCAGGAGGTTGAGAAGGAGAATGTTTGCTTGTATTCTTTTTTTTTTTTTTTTTCAGATAGCGTAAGCCACAACAAATATATTGCTCTCATGGTGAAATCTTTCTCCTTTCATGATATTTATGTTCCTGAACAAAACACTGTTTAAGCACCAATTAATGTTGTCTGTGAGACTAGGAAGAGCAGAGAATGTTCTCTCTCTTTCTCTCTTCCTCTCTCGTTCTTCTTCACATAGGAACAGTGCCACACCACTGCTTTTCCATCAGCATCCCACAAAGTTTCAGCCCTAAATTATTCTGATACTTGGTTAGAAAAGCTGTAGTGATGGGGATGGAATTACTAGGCAATTTTGACATCAGGCTTCATCTAGGTCTTTTTTCTAGGTTATTCTCAACGAATGGGAATACCTTGCCTCCACTGAGGTGAACTTGCAAACCATTCAGAGGACTGCTTTTACACTCCAAGTGTGTTAGACCAGAAAAGATGATAGAAAACATCTTTCAGCCAAGTCTGAAAGGAGACAGTGTTCTTAGGATCTGTTTGCTACCTTCCAGAGCAAAACTTTCTGAAACATCCATGAGGTTGAGGTTGATATTTTCGTTGCTTGTTTTGCTCACATTTTCAACCAACAACTAGGGCAGTGTAAGAATACTCTGTTCCAATGAATTCTTAGTTGTCTGAACTTCTGCATAATAAAAACATGAATCTTTTCATGCAGTCTTTTCAGGACTTCATTTCTGTCTTTATCTTAATAGAAAACCTAAACATTTATATCACTTAACTTCTTATGTGATTTTGCTTTGAGATAAAATTATCAGAAATGTCTGTTTCACACTGACACATAGATGTGTCTAAACTTTCACATTTCCAAATTGGATTGTGCAGCTTTTTAAAAGCAAAGCTAGTGAAGTTTCCCTTTTTCTGAAGTCAAATAATTTTATTGCAGGCTGCTCTTGCTTAAAAATGCATAAAGAAAGAAACTAAAACTTCCTTTTGCTCTCCTTCAGATCACTGCAACTTGGGCCACTGCCTTTAATGGAATTAGGCTCTGATGCATATAAAATATAGCTGAGTTTTGCAACCTGAATGTTTGGATCCAAGACTTCTAAAACTTAAGGTTGGTTTGGTTACATTCCCTTTATCATGCAGTTGTAAGTCTTTGTCATGCAATACATTGCTCCCCAGGGTTAGTGTAAATCAAAGATGAGTTACCCAAAATATGCTTCTAAGTTGAGCATCAGATGAACTTTTAGTCTTTGAAGTGCATGTATTTGAAAGCATTCTCTTTTCTTAAATGTGTGACTTAACTGTTTTTTCCCATATTGTATAATATAGATCAGTATTTCAGTATATATTCACCTATTGTCTAAGTCTCTCCTCCGCAGGTAAACATTATACGAATCCTGTTTGCAATTTTTGATATCTTCTGCTTGCCTAAAGTGGTTAGCATCTAGAAGACACTTTAGTCAGTGCTGACGCAGTGAACAAGAAAGCTTTAGCACAGCATCTTTCATCTTGACTCAGCAAGATTTCCAGCAGTTGCATTTACACAGTTTTTTGACAGGATGCTTCCTAAGTGAAGCGTTTGCCTTCTGGAGAACTACACCCACAGAGATTTCATTTTTCTTGATGTCTGTCAATATCATGAACTTTATTAACAAATTCAAATTCAAAAACAATTTCAGTTCAAGAAATCTGTCCAAGTTAGTTCTTGCTTATTTCTTACATATGAGGATATCTACAAAAACACAGATGCTCAACAATGGATTGTAATGGCTGTATATATTTGCTTATATATATATGTGTATCCATTTCTCAGAGACAAAATAAAATGAAGGAGCTCTTTAAGAAGAATTTGATCTCTGATTGTGGGGATCAGTGCAAAGGATTTGACTCACAGTTTCAGAATTTGTCATAGCACAATATTATAATAAAGTCCTACTGGCTGCCTTTTACATTACTGCAAATAGAATAGAATAAACAACTTTCTACCCTTAATAGACATTTGATGCCAATATTTTGCAATCTGAGTCCAATAACTAAATGTATATCAAAGATGCTTATTTTGGCCCCTACACCTTTGTATAGCTTTTAATTAACAAGTCCAAATGCCATAAAACTTGAGACTTGAACATGGAACAGTGGCAGGATATGATCAGCTTTCTCCAGGTAAGACATACAAATATTTAACAGCCTTGCAAAATTGCAATTGCAATTTATCAGCCTAGGAAGACTATCTATTTATCCACCCTTTACCCTGAGGAATGATATCACTTTAAAAAAGAATGAAAAAACCCTATCTATGAGCAGGTAACATTTCGGAAGTAAAAAAATGAGTCGTGTGCTTGGTTGTGGGTGTAATGCATGAAGAAGGGGCTGAATTTAATTCTTGAATGCAAAGCTCCATTCTACACTAAGGAACAAGTCTAGTTTTGTAGTACCCTAACGTGCGTTTCTACCCTTCTGTTTACATTTACCGATAGGACATGTAAGAAAAAATCCCGTGGCAACTTCCCAGAATTTGAACTATAGTTATATACAAACACACACACACACACACACACACACACACACACACGTATCTCCCCCACAACTATAGAGAGGCTATAATGCAGGAATCTTTACAAACTGCGTTTATCTGTGTATTTTCATTTCATCTGATTTTGCAACAACACTAAAGAAAAATTGCTACACCTTGTTCCAGTAATTTAAGACTATGTTCATGGAAATACCTTCCCTCAATAGGCATGTTAGCAAAAAAACTTGCTTTAAAAAATTGGAATTTTATTTCAAGTAGTGAAACATTTTAGTATTTCTAAGTTTTGGAAGGATCCATCTGGAAGAAACTAAAGTCTGATTTTGAAGAATTTAAATAAGCAAGCTGCTTAGAAATCTATTGCTACATATCTAAATGGGGAATTGAAAAAAAAAAAAAAAAGATTCACAGACCTGATTCCATATTATTATCTTTTATAAGACCCTGTCTTCTCTGCTTGAACTCCAGTTTATTCCAAAGACAGTTCATCTCACAGGCAGCTTGTTCTATTATGCTCATAAATTGTAAATTTAAATATTAAATATTGCTTCGAAGAACTAATTGAGGGACAGGACATTCTTATCCCTACAGCTGTGCACAGATTAACCCCTCCAAAGGTTAGCATGCCCCACTAGGAATATTACAGAACAACAGGACTGAGAGCCTTCTCTGAGCTTTTTCTCTGAGGCAAGTTTAAGTACACTTGTATCATTCCTTACAGGTGTTTTTTGAACTGTCCTTGAAAACCTTCAATGAAGGAAATTTCAAAACCTTCCTTATCTCAGTTTTACGGTTATCAACCTTTCCCGCTAATATCCAACCTAAATATTTCCTGATTAGTTCAGCTCTCTGTTGGGTCCAATACGCAAATGAGAGTCCTTCAATATTTGCATCACATGTGCTCAGAGGAAGAGGCAGGCACACCAGCTGATGTCTGAAGGCATTTTCAGACCTGTCCCTGCAGACGGGCACCCAGCAGCATGATGGAATGCATGCGAGATGCTGAACAAGGCAGCTCCAATGGGAGGTGGCCAGATGCCCACTAAAACAGAGAAACGGGACAAATTGAGCCTCTGTGCTGCCCAATTTGCCCTTCTCTTGGGACAGCAGCTATGTACTGGGTTTTAATTCGTGCCAGCAAATGTTAGTGCACCAAAATTCTCAGGGAGAAAGGGAACTCAGCAAAAGCTACAGCTTTATCTTGAGAGCTCAGGCTGTAGTACTTCAAATCTTCCTTTTCCTTGACAGTTCTGCATCCTACCACGGCTCCCTCTAGGGCTCTCCCAGTGAACTCAGAAGGATTTCTGTGCGTATGTGGACCAATTCCAATGGTATTTAACATGTAATAAAAATAAAAAAGATCAAAAATCTGTATGTATATAACACCTGATGGAAAGAGTTCAGTTTTGGAAATGAATGACAGGACATGATATGGTTAATCATTTTTTCAGAAAAAAATGGCATGCAAAATGTGAAGGGAGTTTCATTAAATAGAAACACTTTGGCTGTTCGTGAAATAGAAAATAAAACCATTTCTTTTTCCTCCCAAAGACTGAAAACAACCATAAATTACAATATATGTCTATAGTAAAAAATTACTTAGAAACAAATTAAAAACAGGTTTAAGAATGGCAACAACTTTCTTGCTTTAAAAGCAGAAACAAGAATCTAACCACCTCCTTTGAATGAAATATTTGTCACAAATTCCATTGCTTTTCTTCATGAAATAAATTAAGCCTGTAGGCAACTAAAAGGTCTGCTGCCTACAGCAGGACAAATGTCTCTCTGTTGTATTTGCTCAAATCAATAGCTATTGAAGTTGTTTGGGGGATTTCTGGATTGGGTTTTGTATAACATACATTTTTAAAAGGATCTCATTTGTCGTTATAGGAACGTGCTAGATGTGCACATTAAAGTGTTGAATGAGCATATTTTTTTGTTTGGAATACTAAATTAACAACTTTCAGGACCTAGTCCACTATGTGGACAAAGAACTTGTGTAATTTGATCAGGAATGTTGGATTCCCTGTATGTATTTGGATGCACAGCAGGATGGTTTTCATACAGGTGATTTATATACTCCTACCTAATAGAAACTGCCATTATAAAGAACAAAAAACCCCAGAACCAACGAACAAAAAGAAGAAACCCAAATTCCATTATGACATAGCAGTGTCTTCTCACACATTCATCCCGTGGCAGCATTGGTGGGGACAACAGAATTCCTACATAACGGCATGATCCAAATCCCACTGCAATCAAAGAGACATTTTCTCTTGTTTTACTTAATATTGAATCACCAGTAGGAATTGGTTCAAATTTGGCTAGGCATTGGCTGACAACAAGGCATGCTCTCATTCGTTTTCATTATTTGATGTATTAAGGTACAGTGGGGGGAAAAAATCACAGCACAAAAAAAAAAAAAAAAGAAAAAATTTTACTAGATTTTTACATTTAGTAAATGGTACTTAAACTCCATGGACATGAAAGTAGTTTTAAACTTTACCTTCGAAATTTTACTTTTTTCAATATTTCATAGAAAAGAAACGCTCTAAGATACTGTTTCAGACCACAGAATTATTACAGAACATAAAGATTATATGCAAGGGCTTAATCCTTTTCCCAACAAAGATGGTGGCCAACACCATTTTAACTCCAATGGGAGAGGGGTCAGCTGAGAATGTGCCATGTTCCTAATTGGAAATCTCCTTTGTGATAAAAGAGTCTGGCATATACTTTGCCTTTGTAATTTTAATTCTATCAACAACTATTCCTAGCCACAAGAGAAATATTTTTAGGCAATATATTTGTATAGTTTCACAAAACTATGTCAAAGAGAGATGTGTGGGTGTTTGTGTGTGTGTGTGAATGTATGTATGTATACATATTTATGAGCTTGGGATGATTTTCTTAAAATACTTAACTTCACTTACATTATATCTTACATTGCAAAATGTACAGACACCCAGTGTTCTTTTTAACAACATATACAGGTGAATTTATAGAGCCTTATAAAAGATTTCATGATTCCAAATTAAAAACCATAGAAACATAATCAAAATAATGGAGAGTGATTTATACCTCTGATAGTACATAGCGCTCATTCGGGTAATATTGACAGCTGCATCTTTGGCATTGAAAATTCCTTACAACTTTTTAGACAAAATGTTGTTGCTTACAGCTTTTTCTTTCTTTTTTTTTTTTTTTTAAACAAAGAAAACAAGATTGACCAAAATACGAATTTTGGGGAAGTACTATTAAAGGTTTATTTTGTTTTTAGCAAGGATAGCTTAGGAACCCTGAATTATCTTCTCACTTTAGTGTATGGTGTAGACTGTATGAATCCATTTAAAAATCAACTAAGTTGTACCACGTTTTCCGGAAAATTATATATAATATAATATATATATATTTTATATTTATTTAGAAGCTTTGAAATAGTACAGTAAACACTTTGCAACACGGTGTATAAACTACAGAAATGTCTTTGATAATTTTGTGGGTCTTCAGATTAACAACATTTTTATGACCCACGGGTGAAAAGAACATGATCACAATCTCTCTTGTAAAGTTGGAATAGTTTGGGGAACACTTGATCACACAAAAATAATATAAAACAGTCAAGTTTAAAACAGTGATATTGCATTTATAATGCACATCTCTTTTATCTGTACGATTGGCTTTTCGTGGTGAATATAAACATCTAAAGGGCTCAGTGACATTTTGGAGAGAGAAAGATATATAGTGCTGTAAACAGGCACACACTGATCAGAGAGGCAAGATCAGTTGCCTCTGAAGTTTCTACAGTTCTACACATTTCAACTCATTTCTCAGGCCTGCTGAGAGCAATTAGGTCCTATTGTTGGCCAGGATGTCTCCAACAGCACACAAATCCTTCAGTTACACAGAACTGGATGGCCAAGATAATGAAGTTGAAAGTTGATGCTTTTTGTTGGTCGACTTTCTTTTGTGCAAATCATGCTGCTTCAGGTAAGTCCTGTAGAAGTGACTAGCATATCCTTTTCCGTGCTGCAGGAAAGAAAGAAAGACACTTCTGAGAGGAACAAAAATTAAAAAAAATCAGTCTCCAACAGTTCTTAGGTTTAGGATTTCTTAGAGGGTAGCGAAACAATCAAAACTTGTCACAAACTGTCTCTGGAAATTCCCATTATAGCAAACAGTTTAATATTGATTCACTTTCCAGAGAAAGCCTCTTTTTGAGGCTTGATAGCCTGAATACCAATTTTCATAGGCTGTTTTATTATTCTGTCTAATTTGTCATGGCAAATATTCCAATGTACTTGTACGGAATCAGTGTAAGGATAAGGCAAATATTCAGACTTATGGGTTAAGTATTACTGGAATTTCACAGCCTAATTTTTCCCTAGTTCAGCTTGTTTTTTGAAGCAAGATCTAGAATTCCACCTAAGATTCAGAAGCTGGTTTTCTTTCTCTTTCAAAGTGAACCATTATCCTCATCACCAAATGACCCTTCAGTCTGGTTTGACAGATGAAAAAATGGTGCATTAGTGCTATAATTCAAATTTCAGCATTTACTGTCAGGCTGAAAATTAACTCATGTTACACGGATGAAGAAGGTCAATGCATTAGCAAAGCCATATCCTAATCCACCAGCTGCAGTAGCTATATTACCTCAAGACACTGGCTACTTTAACTGTAATTGGGAGCAAAAGTAACAAATTATTTGTACTAGGATTCAGGAAGACCCCAGGTTAAATTCTGATCTCAGTCACACATTAAAACAACGAACTAACTCACTTGCTCACTTGTATTATAATTAGCATCAGCACCATTATTGTCAGGTATAGCTTGTAGTGATAAAACCAGTTACCTTAGCTCCAAATCAACTAAATCCCTACCTGAAATTGAGTCTGTTTGTCTGCATGAAGTTTTACAACTGAAACGAAAAGGAATCTTAACTTTCGAATGAATCTTTGAATCATGTACAGGTTGATGCTTGCATGTTGACACATAAACACATCCAGTCTCCGTTCCATTTAACATGAATGTATGTATTAGCCATGCTTATTTCCTATGTATATCCACTAGTAAAGGTATGAAATCTGGCTACTGTATCACAGGGAAGTTAGATTACTCACAGGAAAATGTTACTGTGGGTGTTGTATGTTTGTCTAATCCAGCCTGCCTATGCTACAGGATGCACACAGGAAAATGTGAAAAACATTTCTGTATAAGCCATCTGTTCAACATACAGAAAATTGCCAGATGTGTTGTTACAATTAAAACATCTAATAGATGAGGTTTTCAATGTTTCAATTCTGTAGCAAATTAGTAGCAGAATTAGAAAGAATTTTTAAAAGCGTCGGCAAGATATTTTTTAAATATTGCATTTAAGATTAATGAGATCAGAACCTTCGTGATGTTTTGATGCAGTACATGATCGGATTAATCCACTTTCTAGATATCTTTTAAAGTATCCTCTTTAATATTACAAGAAACAATCATTCCAATAATAGTAATAAAAATAACAAGATTTATATTGGATCTTTAAAATTTTTTCCCAAAGTTCAGTAATAATTTCAGTTCTCTTGTAAGTGTTTAAGCATAGTCGTCCAGATTGGCGTCTGCCACTGAGGAACTTGTGCTGCACTACAGACACAGTAGGACTTTGCTGGGAGAAAGATAAACAGGGATGCAGCTGGGGCAATCGCTGCTTTTATGCAGCACCACTGCCCCACTGCCATCTGACACAGTGCCTTGGTGGTGTGGATGTGGCACCATCTTTCAGATAATACAGAGATTGAGTTACTGGCTGTGCCTGGCCTTTTGCCACGTAAATGGATGCATTTTAAAATTTTTAATCTTCAGTTAACATGCTTATATTACAAAACAATCAGGCCCTTTTATAGTGATAACTAAATATTATGCATTAGGTTGCAGAAATACTGCAATTCTCCCCACCTACAAAAATTGTTGTCCCAAATCTTAAAATATCCTCTGCCAACACATAAAAAGCATTGGATTTTAAAGGCAGCTTTCGTTCTCCGTGTTTGTTTGGCTTTTTTTCTGGTTTTACACAGAAATTTATGTGCAAGCAAATCTCTCCATGTCTATACCAGTTTCCGTCTTTTTACAGATGGGGAATATAAATCAGAGAGGTTAAATGGAAAGGAGGATGGACTCAACTTAAAACAGAGAGCAATGAAAGTTCTGACATCTGTTTCTGGTTCTGTGTGTGTGCATGCACGTGTGTTCATAAATAAACTTTTAAATAAGAAACACTAAGCCTCTCTGTATCACAATTTCTCCATCTGTAAAATGGGAGTAATATTGCTTACCTATCTCCTAGAGGTGCAGGAAGGTTTAAATCACTATTCTTTATAATCCACTTTGAGATCCAGAGATGGCAAGTGCTATAGAAATGGAAGTATCAGAGTCAGTGTAAGAGCTGGAACAAGAACACCATAATTTCTGGTGCCTAATATCTCCTCTGAGATCACAGCTCTCTCTTTCATCCCTATTTTATCACCTGTTCCGAACTCTCAGACTAATACACAGGGAGGCTTCAAGTCTGTGTGAGTATGGGTAGTCAGAAAAAAAGCTTTAATAATAACCAGTTTCATAATTCTGATAATGTAATTATACTAATTGTACATATATTCTAATATTATTTGAGGTGAACAAGATGACTAAAGATTCGAAGCATTACAATTAAAATTCTTAGGGTACACGGTTTGTGCTGTACCGACTATTGATCCTTCCCTAAACAACAAAGATTTTGAGTGTTACAGTAAGAGTACTTAATGCATAGAATTTATATAAAATAAAATAAAATAAAATAAAATAAATTAAAATAAAATAAAATAAAATAAAACCTGGCAAAAATACATTAAGATTCATTTGTTGTTCAATACACCCTAATAAGCTTCCCATCCACAGTGAGCTAGGTCTGTGTAGACTGATAAAAGAAGACACGTAAAGATATCGGTGGTAGCTGAACAGAAAAAGAAATTAAAAACACTGACATAAGAAACAGGAAAGAGAAAGTAAAGTATGCAGTGATTTTTCCTAACTCATGGATCAGAAATGAACGGAAAATGCTTTAAAGCCCTTGTGTCTTTAATAAATCTTCCTTTCACCCTGCTGTGAATCATCCTATTGCATCCAAACCTGATGTTGGATTACTACTTTATAACTATGAGTACAGGCAGGAGCGTTTCCTCTTTTGGCAAAGCCTAGGAGGCATTGCCTGTGTTCAGAACACCTTCAAACTCTCTGAATCAAATTTTGCTCCTGCTTAGCAGGGGTAGCTAATCTAACGGGGACAGAGAAAGGGCCCAGTGCTTCCCTCCACAGCTGGCAACCCAAGAAGTGAAAGAAAACACATCCTATAGCTTTTGTAACTACTGTCGCTTTCCCTCTGGACTACATTTAAGAGCTCCATAAAATCCCACAGCATTACGTCTGCTCTTAACAGAACAACTGCTGAGTCCCCCCAGAAGTGCCAACAGCCTAAAGATCCAAAGGAGCTGCTAGACGATAAAATTTCCAAAGGATATCAAATACCAGACATGCTGTTGCTGTTACAGATATACACCTGATCCCCCTTCGCTTGGGAGAAAGATGACCTAAACCTCTTTCTTTTAAATCAAAAAATCTCTACAACAGGACAACAGGGGTAAAGCCAGAATGTAAACTCTTATCTTGTTTCAGATCTACATTCTTTAAGTCCAGACGATATCCAAGCAATGTTTTTCTTCACACAGGCTTTCACATACGGGCTTTTACGCAAGCACTCAGCTCACAGTCTTCCCTCGTGGGTCCCCTTACAAACTGTGTGCCTCACCATGCCACCCAGATCAAGCGCTCCCCACAGAGCCCAGCAAATGACGAAGGAACACAGGAGGCTGTGACTTCCTGCATTTCTCTCAGAAACAGCCTGGCTATTCTGGCTTCGCTTGCAGTGAGCAATAATTCAAAACGGAGTTAATTACCTCATATGCATCACGGCAAGGTTGGTTTTAAATTTGCGTCGTTAATTTTAACTGTCCTTGTATTTTGATGGTTTGCCTTACAGCCTACATGTTAACTGCAATAGATGAAACAGGGCTCTTCACTAAGTCCCATTAGCTTCACCAGAGCCAGAAATGGATAATTCTAGTGACCAACCAACCCACCAGACTGCAAATTCAGCATCCCTGCTCTAACTCAGCCCAAGCGAATAGAGACCAAGACCTAAGCAGTGGTAGAATGTATTCTGTAAGAAATAACCTGGCTGTTCCAGTTAGCTTGGAGTTCAGATTCAGATATCAGCAACTATATTTTTTTTGGAAAGAGGTCAACAAGTGAACGGGAATGCAGAGTAAACTACCATAGCTCCCTCACCCTTCGTAGTGGTGCATCCAGGTAAAGGGTGAGACACACGGCTGGGGCTGGGGCTGGGGGATGTAGGATGGGGATTACTCTGCTGCCACCCATGTTCTGTGGATAAAAAAGCATTCCAGTCACTGCAGGTGTCAATTCAGTATATTTTGCAATCCATAAAGTCTTTTTTTTCTTTTAAAAATGATCTATTACTTAAAGATGTTTGCTAAAGCATTGCTAATAATCTTTTATGAATATTCCATTAATGGCATTATAAAAAGAGAGTGTCTTATCCAGTCTGATAAGCTTTGGTACACAAATATAAAAATAGCATTTTACTCATATATCTTTTCCTCATGAATTAGTTTAAAGGGAACATTTTTTCTTTTCTTTCAAGGCTTTAGTCAAGAGATTTTGTGCTTCAAATCTATATATTTTATAGAGAACACTTGGATAAAACACCTTGCATTCCAGATGCCCACGTTTCATTTTACACAATTAATGTGGGTTTTTAACTCTGCATTCTATCAAATAGTTGAGGGGAAAAAAAAAAAAGATGGAACATACTTACTTTTGTACTTGAAAACATAAATAATTAGATAAGATCAACTGTCCCCTAATGTCAGTGAGTCTGTTGGCTTTGGTGATCACTGTTTGTGTGCTTTTATGAGTGTGTCTGAAGAGTCCTGAAGGCCACTAAAGGTGTTAGGTGAGAAGGAGAGCACATTGCGCCTGTCGAATTCTGGCATGTGTCAAGACAGGCAAGGCAGGAGAAGCTCATGCATGTGAACCTGTCAGCTGCCCCAGGGTAGAATTTGCCCCTAATAATGGTACGGCATTCAGCATGGCTGAAATGTTCCTTCTGGCATCTGCAAAATCCAAGATATAAATATTGTTTCTAAAATAAACCGACAGGATTTGGACTGATGGGTACAATTACCCAGATTTCATGTGAAACAAGAAAACCAATTGTGAGCACCAAGTCTGCGGGCTGTGAATAAATTAGAGTAGGCCAAAATGCAAAAAGTTTTTTTTGCTGCACTGAAACTTTTCGGGATACAGGCTTGATTTTAGCTAAATAAATAATCTCCACAGGCCATTAAAATCTTTCCTTCTTTTGAGAGTATATCTTTACTTCTGGAACAAATATGATTATTCAAAAAACCCCCTGTCTTTTGTATAAAGAAAACTGTGTAACCATATATGTTGTGCTTTTCTTTCTCCTTTCATTAAGTGCATACATTTCCATGTCTATATCCATTTAAATCAGTTCAGGAAGGAAGGATTCCCAACCATGCTGAAATTTGACAGTGCTGGATACTGCACTGACCATGATGCAGTAAACCTGACAAGTAGTGTTACCTACTCCAGGAAAAAGGGGGCAAGAGGTTTGTCCTTTGCACTTAAGTACAAAACTGCCACTTTTCAAATTCGAACATCATGTCCTAGACCAACAAGAGAATATCTTTATTTTTTGAAAAAATTTATTGACCAAATTGCTAACTTGCACATATTGCCACTTCTTTTAGCTTTATTTAGAGACTGGAAAATACATACTTAAAAGGTATTTAGGTATTTTCAATGTTTGGAACATGCAACTATTTTCATATGGCAAGTGAGATGCCTGATACAAATGCTGATGCATCATGACAGCCACTGAAACACTGTTTCTCTGGTGCTATTGGGTGGTCTGAGATTTATATGCTACCTGGATTTAGCTAATCCTCTGGAAAAGAAGAGGAAAAAAAAAACCAAAAACCTTTACAGTTCTTAAGAACAACTACCCAAGTCCCAGTTCATTTAAGCAGTGACCTTAATCAACATGTGCTTTACATCAAGCACATGACTAAGAAGGATTGTCTTTTGAATCAAGCCCTGGATTTTGTCATCAATGTTCTGTTGCACACAGGATACTTTTATGTGCATTAGATTTTCTGTTCTAAATGCAGAGAATTTTCTTTTCCACCCGCAGCAACAGCCCAGTGGCATAGTAGATGTCAGATTTGATTTATCTCTGGCTCTGATTATTTACTACTGAAACAATGCTTTTTAGTTACTGCAACTCGGCACAGAAAGTACTAAGCTCTATTCTATACTGTACCGTAAAAATACAAAACACCATTTTTCCACAAGATACAGTGGGAATAAAGCTTCTTTGTCTGTCTGTACTATTATAATCATATTATCTACCTGAAAACACTAAAGATAATACATGACATCACCATTAAAGTCAGAGAACCACAGAATATTTAATTTTGCAAGAGTTCTTATAATTATGTACTGTGTTAAGACCTATTAAATAACTCCCAAATTACTCCTGATGTATGTCAAAATCACAGCACAGAGCATGTTCCCTGAGAATATTTCCAAATTCTCCATCAACAACTAATTCTAATTGCATACATGTTCTAGTACCAAATTCACATTCTTTGCAATTCACTATAAGCTAGTTATTTTGGTATTATCCTTAGTAAAACTAATATTTGATTCCTTTCTTTAATTATTTTTTTATAAAAATTGCTTCTGTGTTTGTCTGCAACAGTAATTTCTTCTCTCCGATCTTCTTTTTCTTTTTTCTCTATTAGTTTTTTCCTCATTTTTTTCAAAATTCACCATTTTTATTGCATTCTTACGAAATCTGCAGTACACATTTCTTTAAGCTGACAAGCCTGAAAATGAACATTTCAGTCTGAGGGTTAACCAATGCAGAACATACTAAAGGCCAGCTAGAATGCGACTTAAAATTTTCAGTGCCCTGGGGAGAAGAGGAGGGATATGAACCGTTCCTCCTAAATTGCTCATAAGTGCCTCAGTTCCCTATAGATTCCAGGGAGAAGCAGACATGTAGATCACCATTTGGTGGCCTTCAGAGGTGGCCAAATTATTCATGCAGGATTTGGCCTGAAATAATTAAATTTACTTGTTCTTACATGAGGTAACATGCATTACAGCATTACATCAGCATCACACTGTGAATTCCTATCTTTGCCATGATGTTTCTTCCAACACTCCTCTCTCCTAGCAGGGACTAGCTGGCATTAGGACCTGACAGGTGTGTTCCCACTCTTTTTCTGAGTGTTTTAGTTTCTGTTTCTAAAGCACACTGCTTGTCACGAGCAGCACACACTCTGATTTCAGGAAGTCTTTCCCAGTTTACCAAGATTACACACTTAAGTGTATCAAAGGCTTCCCACAAGCCTTTCAAAACTCCTCTTTTTCAGAAACACGTATTGGCTTGTTTCCATCCATAAATGAAGTTTGCCCATCACCGTTCTTTGTCACTTAAGACTACCAGAATGGAATGATTTATATCCACATTATTAAGATTTCTCAGCCATATCAAGCAATATACAGGGGGCACAGCACGTGATCATATTCAATCTGCTTTCAGGAGTGGTCCCTGGCACTGTGTCCCAGACTTGTCAGGGGAAAAAGCTGGTTGACATAGGCTAAAGGCAGGCCAGAGAGTGTGAGAGTACAGACCGTGACATTCCAGTGGTGGAAAGGATGCTGTTTAATTCATTAGAGTAGCCACAAAGAAGCGTGGAAGTACGAAGCACACAGTCCTTTATCTCAAGTAGAGCAGAAAAGAAGTTATTACTGCATCTCATTTGTAAGGTAGAACTTTTTTAGATCTCAGTTCCTATCAATACGCACAGCTGCGTGCAGCTCCATTCAATTGTCATCTAAATTCCAATTGAGCACAGATGGATGTTAAATTAAAGCCCAAACAGTCAACTAAAAAAGTCACAAAGTGACAGAATTTCACCCTGACAAAAGATGAATTCACAATATCAGCACCTATAAAATTCCTTATGAATAAAGAAAGGTTGCGTTCAAGCAGTTTCATAATGGATCTTTTTCCAGGGCTGAATGCAGCCATGATGCTGAAGGTGAACAGATAAAGTCAGAAGACTCAGCTCACTTGCAAAAACAGGAGTCTGGCATCCCTGTACTTCTCTGGGGAATCTACTCTGCATCCTTTATTTTTCCTTTCTAATCCACTTTACTTCTGATGACCTGTAAAAATGTCATGTAAAATAACACCATTTACACACATGAAATAGGTTCATGTGTATGCAAGGAATGCAGATTTACTCTTCCAACTCATACATGCATGTGATTTTCAGGCAGAATTTAGGAACCAAGTTCTGAAAATTTGCTTCTCCATGTCCACTGTATTTTCTTCAAGCAATAAAGACCATTATCCTAACAAAGAAAGAAATCAAATTACCTCAAAATAGTTTGGATTTTCAGTGAATCCACATCATATTTAGTTCTTCCAACATTTCGTTAGGCATTGAAGTTAAAAATTATATTTTAATTGCATCTCCTACTTCCTCTCCAAATAGGTACCCAATACCTAATTTTTCACTTTTCTGACCTCGCCATGCTATGCTTCTAAAACAAATATATTCACAGCTACTTCCCAGCAGCAGTCATCAGACCACTAGCACGGAAATGTGGATTCTCAGTGGTTAATGCACAAATAGAGCTGTTTACAGGCTTGTCAGATAAACAGCAGCACCGATCCCTACAGCGTGCTTGTCCAAACATGATAAACACACACACTTCCCTCTCAAACTGGCTATTTGTGGCATTCTTAAAACGGTTTTCCCTATTTTTCCTGCCTAGATCAAGGCAAGAAAAAGTAAGAAAAAGGAAAGGAAACCCTCTAAAATTAAAGCAGTGGAAATGACTGTGGAAAACCACAATTGTTGTGTACAGCAAAAGACCCAAAGCAAGTATAATTGCCTCTGCTCTGAAGGCCAAGGAGTTCCTTGGACAGAGGCACGCAGAGAGGAAAAGAATTTGCTGCACATGGACCCAAGATCAGGCAGGCATTCAATTCTCCAGCTCCTGACTGTCACAATAAGGAGGTTTGTACACTGAAGAACAGCTTTTATTTATAATGAATAGAATTTTGCCTATCAAAAATAAATAACTTTAGTGCCTCTGAAAATTTTAACTGCAAACGTCTCCACGCTTCCCAGAGAGACTCATGTCCCTAAGTGGCTAAATTACTTTCGTCATAGGATTTAAATTTATAGGACAAGAGGCATTTCGGAATTTTAAACCAGCATAGCACACTAATCTTAAAAATTCCTCTCAAGTTTCAAGCAATCTTTCTGCTGGGTTTTTTCAGTCTTCTTCATACTCCACTGGAACGAACACAGAAAATGGTACCTCATAATTTAAGAAGAAAAATCTCTGCAGATGGTGTATGCACAGCACACATAAGCATGCCCAAAATTGACCTAAATGAATAAATATAGCAGCAGCCTGAGATAGCTAAGATACACGAGACTTCTATGCATTCCAGTCAGAACTGGCAACTCCAGACTTTTACAACTATTAGAGGAAAAGAAGCAGTTGAAATTATATATTTTTAAGACTAACTAAAAGTATAATATTCTTTCAAATAAAACACTATTTTTTTAAAACTTTTTCAATTATTTTCCTGCACTGTAGCTGGGAAGAGCTCTAGAGTAATCTAAGATAAAAGATAATATGTAAACATAAAGACTGGCACAATTTTTAATCAATATTTTGTACAGTGCTGAATACTGTTAATTCTGTCCAAGACCACAGTTAAACAAACAGATTGAAGCAAATAGTATTTCAGAGCTATCACCTGTGTTCTAAAATTAAAAGAAGAATGCTTATTTTGCTTTCTTAAATTCATTATTTCCATAAAAATTGATTAAAATAATGTAATTTATAAGTTTTATTGGGCTACAGCCAAGTCATCTTTTCATATTTACATATTCCTTTCTAATTTGGCTTTCTGAACTATCCATTTCCTTTCTATTGCTGTAATAATGTCCTGTAAGTGTTCTTCCCCTTGAGCAGGAGCTCCAAGAGGAATATATTCCGAAGAAGAACGCAAACCAGTCGTGAATGTAAGATAAAAATACCTTTCAGAAGTTATGCAATAAACACTGAACAGTTGAATCATCAGAAGTGGTTTATGCAAGATCACAAAGAACCTACTATTATGAGTAAAAATACATCACAGTCTTGTTCTCTCTCAGTTATACTTTAATTAGCACACAGGTTTAAGTTTTATTTCGGGTGTAGGAGGGTTTTTGTAAGATTTATTTATCTAACAGAGACGATGTATCTGAAGTGGCAAACTTGAGGTATAAGCAAACAAATCTCAGCATTTCAATTACAGCAAAAAAGGGAATGCTCTACTAGACTTTCTGGAAAATAAAAGGTTTCCCATTAGGTTTCTTAGCATTATTGGAAGATGGCCTTTCAACTCAGCCTCCATTTCTGCTGAGAAATTTTGCACATGCAAAGTCATTCTCATCTGAGCCGAAATCAGAACTGCAGCTTGTCCCAGAGCTAAATCCCTGAATATAAGCCAGGAGTTTCACTGTGGCAGGATGTACAGGATATCCACATAGTTTTAATGTTCTTTCTGAGCACAAAACTGTACTCTTCACAAAGGAACAACTCTTTGACTGTGCACATATAACTTGTTTATTCATGCCAATAAAAATTTTGTTTCAGTACAACTTTTTTTTTTTAATCCAGCATTACAATGTTTTCTTCTTAGACCAAGAACTGCAATGTGTACATGCAATTTATTGGTGCTAATTTCTTTGGTTTTACTTCTGTGCCTTTTTACTTCAAGTCTGTATGAAAATCACAAATTGAATTAAAAAACTATTAATGAAGGGATCAGACAGCTCATAAATTTATACCTGATTTGTATTAGAAATCACAGAGGCTAATTTTAAAAGCAAAACTGCAGACAGGTCTAATTTTTAAAAATTAATCAAGTGTCCCATTCAAAATAGCTGTTACTGATGTTTATGAAAACAGAATACTATTATGTCCATCGCGGCTGTGATAAAACTACGCAAAAAATTTCCAGAAATGAGATGCAACTAAACAAATAAAAAACTAAAGAAAATTCTTCTTCCATCATATTGACTGTACCAAAGTGTAATTTCTTTCTCTTCTTTTTTTTTGGAAGTTGTTTTTTGGAAGACAGTAAAGACTTCTTGCTTAAAACATCTTTTCAAATATTTATGTTAAACATCCGCAGAAAAATGTTGTGCTACAAATCCTGGCATACAGAATTGGGCCTTTATGATCCTAACTAGATCAAAATACACAATAAATATTTACTTGCACTTTTTTTATTCCTTTGAAAAATAATCAAAGGATTGTGAGGCACCTCTTGTCCTGGTACAAATACATGAATATTTTCGTCCTCTAGGTCATTTATTCTAATCTAATTCAGGGAGATGGATAATGACTGTAAGTTAAAACGTGCTTTATGCTAGCTCTGTGGTAGATTGTTTTAAACAAATTAATGGTCCAATTCTTAAACATGCAACTGTGAAAAGGCTTTTGAAAACTTTTAAATTTCATTTGTGAACCAACTTGACCTGGATAGAGCAAGTTGAGCAGGTGACAAATATTTTGTAGAACGAAACCGTCAGATTTCATGTGTACTTTCACAGAAACACAGGGACTTGTGCTGGGACCAAATCATGGTCAGACCTTCACGGTACCTCTGCTGCAGAGACTGAGTCAGTGGTGATCCAACCAAAGAAGCACAGGCATGGGATGAGGCCAAATTTACATTTAATTTCTTTGGATGATGCTAACAAGTCTCACCCAAATCCTCCGACTCTGCAAGCCCAGAAATATGTGCATCTATCAAAGGGAGGGCTGATGTTTAGAAACCACGCCACACAAATCAAAATGTCCAAAGAAAGGGATTTTTTTCCCATTTCCCATTCACCTTGCTTAGACACCAGCTCTTTGGGTAAGAGACCAGCTTTATCAACTTCTATGTCCTACCCAGCATGACAAAAATCCTGATTCTTACATAAAATATGTTGATGGTGGTGGCAATAATTGCTATGATAATGATACTGGTTCATCAGTGAGGATGAAAATGCTTGAGCTTATGCAGAAAATGTTGCAGAGCTAACTAGGGGGCTACTTTAGAACACTATTATTATTCCAGAATGTCTCCTTGTATAAATGCTGTTATTTCATGCAGGAAATTGTGCACTTATGTAGTTTATTTTAACCTGCTTTCAAAGTAGATTAAGCACTGCCAAAGTCATTTTTTTTAGAGCAAAATAGCCATTTCTACATAGAAAGTTAAGGTTTTATGGCAATTGTTGACTAGTTTTGTATATTGAAAAAATCCTAACCTTTTAATAGGAAGAAAAATTATTCTATCACTAATGTCAGTATGAAACTTCAGGAAAGCTCTAAAGCACTATAGAAGAATTGCCTATCTAGAATGAACCAAAATTATATTTAAAAAAATGAAAGCTACTTCTTATCAATTATAGACCAAAATACTCCTGAGATAGATTTAATTGTGCTGTTTCCACTGCTACCATCTCGGGACCTGGTTCAAAGCATTAGAAATACAGCAGAATCAGACTAATCAAGTATTCATTGTGAAGATAGTCTCTGTTAGATATCCTACAGAATCTGATCCAACAGAGTTTGAAACACGGATTAGAGGTTTTGGTAACTGTAGTAATATTATTTATAAAAATAATGGCTAATATAACCACCACTGAATGAAAAATTAGCTAGAAAGGGTTAGAATTGAAAACATAGGAATTCTTTAAAAGCTACATTTTATTTTCCTCACCCGTGTTATTTCACTTATTTTATTTTCTCCAGTCAAGTTCAGAATTTCTTTCACGTTTTATGAACATTGAAAATTTCTTAACTGTCTGTAGAAATGCAGTGTTCAAACCATGTGGATGAATAAGAAGTAGTAACTGTTAGCTACACAGTAAGAAGAATATGTAAGTTAGGAGAATCCTGGAGTCACTCTGTGAGAAACCTCTTTTCAAAAATCCTATAATTTAGTGATCCCTTCACAACTTTATAACTTGTGCCCATAGTAATTACATAAAACTTCTATCAAAAAAAATCATCAAAATATATTATTTAAGCATGTAGAAATCTACTCACAGAATATTTTGCTCAGGATAATACATAGAATATGTATGTTTATGTGGAAATTGGTGTATGAGTAAGTCCAATGGCTTAGACCAGCGAGGTGAAAATTTGATGACGGAATAAAAAGAAACTCTGTCGGGTATGAAGATTTGTATGTTTTTCTACATTATAACTTGTAATATAGCTGCTGTTTTCACTTCTCCAAGCAATGATCTAAACCTCCCATCACAAAGAACCAAATACCGAAACGCCAACTAAATCCAGCCTTCAATTTCAACCATGCTGCACAAGTTCAACAGGTTACTGCAATTTGTGTCAAATTGGTATCATTTTATCAAATGTGTATGATCTGATCACTTCTTGACCCTGTTTTTGTTTTGCTGCCTTGCTGCTCTCTTGCTATTGAGCCCAGCAAACAAAAGCATGCAGTTTTACCTTCTCAGTTCTCATGCAGCCTCCTTCTCTTCATGTCCCTATCACAGCTTGTCTACATTAATTAGTATTCAGCTTTTGATATGACTTTGCATAGAGTTATTTCCAGTATTGTTGCCGCTATGCCATGTGTTTCTATGGAATGAATAGACTGTCTAGAGGAACATAGTGACATGATCTGTGTAGGGGTTTTGTAGCACTTTTTGAGCGTATTTTCAGTTCAATTCCTTTTTACAACCTGGTATTTTATTTCCTTCTTGCTGGCTTTGTGCATTGTGGGAAACTTCTCAGGGAGTTATTCCACGGTCTTTTTTTCTCAAGATGAATTCAAACTTCTCAGGATAATATACATCACCTTCTTCATTTATCTTTTCTAAGGTTCTGCACTGAACGCACCCATTGGAACGCAGTGCAGGAATCCCGGAGCAGACACACTCCTGTGGCACCATGAAAGCTCCACGCAGAGCTGCCAGCTAACCTTTGGAGCCATTGACTAAGGGCACAGCTCCAGGGAGTGAGTTTCTCAGCTATCCCAGCGTGCTGACACAACCCTGCACCTTCGCATTCCAGAGCCAGGTGCCTCGGAAGCAAGCAGTCGAGGTTTGCCCACGCCTCGCTGCACATCAGGGGTATGTGCTACTCGAGACCCAGTGCACCCAAACACCTTCCATGCCATCTGCAAACGCTGCCCCCTTTTTCTGATCGCTGTTTCTAGATAATTGATTTTTTTTAAACTCCGTGGATTTCCGCATAAAAGCTTGGGGAGCTCTGCTTCTGCTGAAATGTTCCATTTATCCCTATGACTTTTTCCTCTTAGGCACACAGTCTGGTTAATGCTTTGCCCTACGACAACACTTGATTACTTTAGGAGCTTCTTCTACTACACAGAAGCTGTGCTAAAGGGTTTTTTTTGACAGTTCAAATACACTCTATTGATTAATTCTCACTCATTCTATCAAAATTCGAATAGATTGACAATCTTTCTGTATTACTTTCCTGGTCAGATGCCAGCTACCTTGTTCCTAAAATCCCTAAGTTACAAATGTACGTCCTATGCTGAGGCTTCTCACTGATCTCCAATTTACAAGGTTTTCTAGTACATTTTTAAGTGATAAACACAACTTCTGATATTCTTTGGTTACTAGCTCTTGTTAGAAGCCGAAAATTAAAGAAACACATAACCCACTGACTCCTTTCTATCTGTTTTAGCCAATTTTTCAACAACATCCTCTTCCATTTTTCACACATTTATTTATAATGGTTACCTGGGATGGGTGCCTTCCTAGATACGCCTGTCTTTCTCTGCCCCTCCTTGCGTAAATACAAATGTGAAGAAACAGTTTAGAATCTCTGCCCCATCCTTGTCCCCACTAACTGCAGCTCAACAGACCCACCAATTCTCTCCTAGCTAACTACACCTGATATCTTAAAAGTTGTCTATATTGTTTGCATGCCTTTGGCTGTTAGTTCTAAGGCATCCCTCTCAGGTTCACTAATTACTACCTTAAAACTCACTTGCTAGATTTTATACTCTTTTCTGATCATTTGGTTTAGAATTTTTGTTTGTTTGTTTTTTAAGACACCTATTAAGTTCAAATGGTCTTTGCATTCTGCAATACACTTTTTATTCTTAGCTACTCATTTTTCATGTGGCCATTTTCATATATGCTACAACTGAGATTTTTTCCTTAATATGAGGGTTCTGTTTCATACATTTTAATTACTTCTTTTAAAAAATCATTCTACTGACATACTGATTTTGACATGGTCTTCTCTGTTAAAAAGTTGAATTTCATTTTATTTTTAATTGCAATTACCCAATGAATCAACTAAGATTCCTTCCTAAATCAACTTGCTCTTATATATTTTTCTTGCCTTATTCATTTAATACATTATTAATAATAAATTATTTACTCATTTCTACAACTAGTGCTCACTTTCTTTTTGTTGTTCCTGTTCTTTGCTATACAATTATAGTCTAAAATACCAAAACGAAAATTCCAAATAAGGAAAATAAACCAGAGAAGTGTTAGTTTTGTTTTTTTAGAAATTTTAGCTTTGAAGTTCAAGGAAAAAAATAAAAGCAAAACTAAATCTGGATTCTCAAGTGTGGATTATGTAATAACACTCATTAATAACACTTCTGATAGTTTACTTCCAGTTGTTTATGCCCTTGTACCAGAAAAGTGTAAAATGTAGCTCAATGTCTCCATGCAAAGACATTGTTCAACAAAACTACTTATGTTAGTGTAACAAAATTTAAAATCCCTAAACTATCAATAAAATAAGTATGTCATTGGTTGAAATGAAACTCCCAGGCCTAGAACAAACCAGAACAGAACTGCCATTGTGGTGTCACCAGATAACAATCATCATTGCAACATCCATACTGCACCAGAACCCAGTTGTGGTTAGACCATCTAACGATGCTCTAACTCGTTAAATTAAAGTCAAATTTTTACCTGAGGTGACAGTGATGAAATCAGTACTGCTAGATCAGAGCTTAGTGCTAAAGAATGTTTTGTAGAAATAAATGATGGAAGATCAGTTCAGGAAAGAGTGAAAGTTGTCAGGCCGTACTGAAATTTCACACTGGTCTTTAGAATATGACCGGATGACTGACACGCGACATTTCAGCCCACACAAAATAAGCTGATTGTCTCAGGACAGGTTTTGTAGGAATGGCTTTCACATATCAGAACTGGTAGTCAAATTTAAAGTTGTCAGTGAAGTGAATCTAAAGAATAAAGTGGTATAAAGACCTCTCCTGAATGAATGAAAATACCAGGAGAGTCAATTAAAAGGGAGAACTGAGCTGTAGCAAAGATCTTCACATATCGGGACTGCCAGCA
The DNA here is from genome assembly GCA_013397755.1 of Cnemophilus loriae. NCBI lineage: Eukaryota > Metazoa > Chordata > Aves > Passeriformes > Corvidae > Cnemophilus > Cnemophilus loriae. The sequence goes on from VZTF01002170.1 coordinate 361,404, forward strand.
CACCACCCCTCAGAACAACTAAATGCTTTAGGAAAATAAATAAATTAATACCATTCAGAGAGAATATTTTTTCTTTTACCCTCAATCTACTGTCCTAAAAGACCTCTGCTGCTTTAAAAAAGGGTCGATATTGCAGTGCTAATGTCTTTGGGCTTATTTGGATGAGATAAACATCATAAATTCTTGAAGTCAAAGAAATTACAGTCTCTAATAAAATACAAAATGCAGCTAAATAGAATGAAAAGATGTATTAGATCAAAGTGCTACTCAAGGGTTCTACAGCTGGCTCAGACTCCAAAAGGAATTATGAAGGTCTTTTTGAGATCTATCACATTCTTTCATGCCACATATCCATAGTCAAAAGGTGACTAAAGAAAGAGGCAAGATTTTGGAACGAGACAGAAGGCACAGAGGAGCACTGACAAGAGTCAATATCATGTAGGCTGAAATATGACCAGACTGAAGGCAAAAGGTTTTCACTTCTTCCTTCCAAACTATATAAATAGCTACTTCAAAATAATATGCATACTGTTTACTCACAAGATATTTTTCAATTATAAAAAGAAGCTCCTAGGACTGTTCTCTCAATTTAACTCTAGTCTTAGAAAACATTAGCCTGGCAACGTCAATGTTTAAACCATCTATCCAAGAAAATTTTGAAAACAATCCAGCATCAGAAAACAAAATTGAGCAACTCCCCCACTAATATTAGCTGACACTTCTGTTGTTGACAATGATGTCACACTAAAAACAATCAAGATTTTGTCTTTTTTTTTAAAAAGCACTGAATAATGCTTTCTTCACTGGTGCCTGAATCCAAGAGAAGTCATTTTCCCCCCCGTTCCTAAAATTGTGCCTGTATTATTCCTAGCGTGAAAAGCAGAAAGAGATAATTTTTATTCCCGCAAAGGGAACACTTTCATACAGCTTTTCGAATAGTACTTACTCAAATATGGTGGTTTGTAAGGCGCTCGTGTATTAGACAGCAGTCCATCGAACTCCTTCCTTTCCAGACTGTTGTGAAGGGCCTTCTCTTTGCCGAAGGTGGAGAAGGACCTTTCTGCCCCGGGCTGGGCTTCTGGTGTTTCAAACACTTCAGTGTCTGGAACGGAGTCCATGCCAGGTACGTGCAGATTGCTGCGGTAATCCGCAGCTTGGCGTCCATCGGATGGAACAAAGGAAGGCATCCAGCACCGATCTGAGTGGCCCAGTGCTTTACATTCCTCTGTGCAGTTGGAGAAGAGATCCATGCCTGCAAGCATGAAAGAAAAAGAAACTACAGATATAAGCTTCAGCATTGTGAACAGCTGCTGACAGATAAGAAAGATTATGCCAAGGAAAGAGAAGTGGAAAGAGAAATGCCGTAAGAACTTCTTCCACTAGTTTTGTCTCCTCAACAGCAACACAAAAAAGATCTAGTTGTCCAGTCTTCAGAAGTCAGACACCCTTTAACAAGCATAACTAAATGCCAGAATGTCACACGCACACAAAAACACCACAAGAAGAGGAGTATCAGTGGTTCTATCTCACAAAATCACTTGCAGATCTCACTGTTTAGAACCCACTCATACAAGGTTTGATTCCGCTTGTAGGTTGAAGTCTGTGGTTCACCCGTTGAAAGTACTTGCTTAAGAACATGAAGGAATTGTTTCTACATAAACGTGTCTCCGACCAAAGAAATTAAAAGTCTGGATTGAGGAATCACAGATTTCATTTATGAAATGAAACATTAATGAGTCCTATAAAGGAACTATCTGTGCATACATTGGTATACAGATGGAGCCCACTGATAGTAAAAGCAGATGTTAAAATGTAGGAACTGAGCTTTCAAGTTATCAAGAGAGCTTATTCAATCGTTACATCACTCTTTCAGAGACAGTTTTCACTGCTACTGCAGCAGTCCTTGCTATCATCAAGTCATCCAAGAAATGGGACAGAACCCTACAATAAAATACTGCAATTAGCAGTACAAAGGCACCTGCAGTCCAGTGTGTGTTTATCAAAAAAATTGTTAATGCTTCCCCTATATAAGCAAACAATTGTCCATGCCAACACAAAACTGTTTGCTTACAAATCCTTTAATGCTATTAAGATCTCAAATGACAAGCGATGCTGCTTTTGACTACTTTCAGATCAGCCTTCCAAAGGAATATTTCCTGGCTGTGAGTCACTAAGTCGTTGGATTATACTCGTTTTGAGAGGAATGGTGTATGAAATCACAGGGACAGAGTAAAATAAATAGCAGCAGCTCCAAGTTGGTTTATCCTGCTTTTGGGTGAGATAGAGTTCACTTTCTTCCTAGTAGCTTTGGATGTAATATGAGAATAATGTTGTTAACACATTGATGTTTTGGTGGTTGATCAGTAGTGCTTCCATTAAATCAGGGACATTTCAGTGTCCCATGTTCTGCCAGTGAGGAAATGCACAAGATGCTGGGAAGGACCATGGCCAGGACAGCTGCTGTGAGCTGGCCAAAGGGCTATTCCATACCATGGGGCATCGTGCCCACTGTATAAACTGGGAGAGCTGGCAGGGAGGGGCCAAGCACTGCTCAGGGCTGGGCTGAGCATCAATCCGTGGGCAGTGAGCAAATGTAGTGTGCATCATTTCTCTGTCTCCAGTTTCATTCCTCTCTCTCTCTCCATTTTGTTGTTGCTATTATTATTATTACATTTCAATTACTAAACTATTCTCTCAGCCCACTAGTTTTACTTTTCCAACTCTCCTCTCCATCCCACTGGGCACAGGGGAGTGAGAAGCAACTTGGTGGTGCGTAGCTGCTCTTTGGGTTAAACCGATATAATCTTCAACATCAAACAGAAAAGCAGAATGGTAAAAAAACCCTCCTTTTCTTGTATTTATAAAGAGAACTGTGTGTCTTAGGTGTATGTCAAAACTGAACTAAATCTGTTACAGACATTGCATTTACAAGCAATTCATTAGAATTACAAAAAAACTACACTACTTGTAACAGAAATAGGAAAAAAAAATTGAACAGCTGTAATACAGGACAAGAGGACACAGCCTTAAGCTGTGCCAAAGGAGGTTTGGGCTGGACATTAAGAGGAATTTCCTCACAGAAAGAGTGATTGGGCACTGGAATGGGCTGCCCAGGGAGGTGGTGGAGTCACTGTCCCTGGAGGTGTTTAAGAAAGGACTGGATGTGGCACTCAGTGCCATGGTCTGGCTGACAAGGTGGCGTTAGGGCACAGGTTGGACCCAATGATTTCAAAGATCTTTTCCAACCTAGTTAATTCTGCGAGTCTGTAATAAGATTCATGTAATGTAGCTCATTTACCAGCCAACATTGTAAAGACCTGGATTAGCTTGATCTCCAGTGTGAGGATTAGTATTAAGAATTCTACCACAGTTTCAAACTATAATTTGAATTATGTTAGTAATATTTATGTAATATCTCGCACTACAAAAAAACAATCTCTTCAGAAAGGAACAATGATTATGAGCTATCAACAAGTTCTTGAATAAGAAAGGCAATCATTTAGACAGAGAAAAACCATGAGGAAATGAAAAATAAAAGCTTTTTATCTCAGATTAATCTCACTTTATAATAACTTTTTAATTTTAAATTAAGCAATATACAATGCCAGGTCCAGTTTCGATTAGAAGCTTGCCTTGATAATTGGCATGCAGAAGCCTGAAAATAAATTTCTGATCAGTGAACTGTTGAAGAATGCAAATGTGAACTGCAGATATGCTTAAGGAATCAGATGAAGATCATCAGGCAAGGAGAAAAATAGTACAAATATAAATTCTGTAGTGGTAGCAGCAATCAAAGACTGAAAAGAAATATTTAGATGCAGGCTTCCCAGAAAGAAATTAGTATCTAACAATGTCTATAAAACCATGCATGTGTGTATCTTATGTATCGAAATGTCTGAAGAAAAATATCTCTTATGCAAGAAAAGACATATTTTATGAATCTAACTTTTTGCCTTTCCAAATATTTAAGAGACAATAAACATGAAATGGTTATTTCAATTTGCAGACTTCTTGGCAAAGCTACATGTAAAAAACAAATAGCCCTGCACTTAATAGGAAAATGATTACAGTTCCATTTTGCTGATAGTGTATCAGTGACCATATTCATTCAACTTTTCCTGAAAGACAGCAGAAGAAAGAAAAACTTAAGGGTAAATATTAAATTATATTCTTTGATCTATGGGGAAGGAGAGATCAGAAAAATAGTTTTATGTATATGTATTTAAATATATACTATTTTCTTCCCTTCATGGATCTTTATTTCACCTGGAAAATTACCCTCCATTTTACTATTTTGTTCTCACATCAGCTGCTAAACTGCAAAATGTCTCTATCCAAATATTTTTTTTTGTTCCCTTTTGAATACTGCTTGTCTGCTGCAGTACACTGAATAGTATTATATAACAGCTTATTATAAAGAGATGTTATAGCCACCATAAATCAAGATTTGGAATAAACAAAGTAATGAGTGTAGAGGATATAAAATGTAAGCTCATACTGCAAACTTTTTGCCTCTTCGAGATGAGAACTTATAAAAAGAAAAAAAAAATTATATACATCAGAATCTAAATATACACTGCTGGAACACATAGCTAAATGTAAATGCTTGTTTAGAATGGGAACAAAATGTTCAGAGAGGCAAGGGTTAGGAATTGTTCCAGCTTGAATCAGTCACAACAGTCCCTAAGAGTTTAACAGGTGCAGAACCAAGCCCTTGGGTTTAGTATTTTGACAGAAAAGAAATTCAAATTAGCAGCCTATTTTCAAAACCCCTGGGCAGCCATGCAATTTACACTGCCTGCGGTATGAATGCTGCCTATTCTTCCCCCACCTTTTTCCTGTGGGTCATAGTATAGAATTTTCTGGTTCTAACTGAAAAACATTTAACGCAGGGCTGGGGAAGGGTAAAAGGCTATTTGCTGTTTTCCAAGAAGGAAGGACATATCATGGTAAAGAAATAGGACTCTCAGCACAGAACTCCTTCATACCCCAAGAATCATGTTCTTGATTTATAATGAAATGTTCAGCAGTATAACACTTCCATCTCATCTCCCCCATAAATCTGGTTATATATATATACGATCCTTCTGAGCTAAACTATCCATCATAATTACAAGTCCACATTAAAGAAAAATGCTTTGTATTTTTCACTTAGTTATACTGTTAGGCCTTGCATACGGATAAACTGAGGTTTTAAAGGTGACTCTGAATTATGAGTTTCAAACGCCCTTTGTGGATACAAACAGACAGTATAGTGCATTCAAGCTCTGACAGTGATAAGCATTGCACTATTCCATATACAGCACACATATAATAACTCATGGCAAAAGGCACTAGCTCACTCCTATTTGTTCAAGTCTTACTACCAGGTGGGCCAGTGGGCAATATGAACTCTCCCACAGCCTTGACTTTGCGGATTTTGAAGGAAAACAAACACCTGCCCCTCCCTCAAAAGCTGCCAAAAACTAGGAAAGGTGAATTAAGTTTGATATCTGAATTACCTGAACTCAGGTGCTTTGAAGCAGATACTTGGCAGCACTGGAATTTTGGAAGCATATTTCCAATTTGCTTCCTTTTCATATTTCAAAAGGAGAAAAATCAAAATTTCTCTGTGAGTTTTAATTGGTTTGAAAGACTGTGTTGGTCAAAGTGAAAAATTAGGCCTATACCCATTTTAAAATAATGTGTCCTTTCTCAAAGTAATTAAGGGAGAAGAACCACACCCCAAGCCTTTAGAGCAACAAGTGTTGTATTACTGAGTAAAAGATGTAATAAAAAATAAAAATACAAATTAAATGCTGACAAAGTATTTTTTTTGCAATACCATTATTGGGAGGGGTTTTTCCCCAACATGTGCAATTTTTTTCAGAACCTTGCCTTTTACTTGGAAATAAATGACATTTCTGTTTCTCCTGTGCTAGCTAGATGTAGGGAACCAGGCCTCCTTCTCAGAGCTCCCTTTCCAGAACAACTATCCATTCAGTTAGATTATCAATGAGCAAGTTACTCATTTCCCCATGATTCATGTTTTGTATTGGTAAATAAGGATAATTATGTTAACCTACTTTGTAGTTATCTACTGAAGAATTGGACTTTATGAAACAGAGTTATTATCACTCTTTCTTGCTAAGTAATTGGTGTGCTGCCTTGTCTTCGTCTGCATCAGAACATGAATAAAGACTCAAATATCTTCAATATTCAGCTCTTCCAAATCTCAGCTTCAAAGCCCTATCTGGGCCACTGAGACATGAACACTATTAAGTATGCAGGCCAAGGAAGAAGAGAAAAAAAAAAATTAAAAAATAGAAATAGCTTTTAGTTTGAGTCAAACCATTTTTCTAAGTCATTTTCATGTTCACTCTCACTTTATCTGAGACAGACTTTTTGCCCAAGTGATCTTCAAAACAGGGTTTAGCTGTCGGTCTGCATAGGCTCAGAAGAAATACTGGTTTTCTCTGTCCCTTTATCACTAAAATTCTTCTTCTGCCTTTTCTTATTCTTCTCCTTATGGACACTGAAATATTGCAGCTCTTCTGCAGTAATGAACCCTCTTGGCGTTCAGCTAATCTGTACTGAAAAGGTGTGAGCCAGTGTTTCAGCCTGTGTCTTTGCATTAGAACATTATCAGTTCCCTTCATAAAGTCTGCTAGGAGAAGCCTAATTTCAGGTTTCAGCCAGTCACCCACGTAAAGTGTCCAAAAACAGATCAAAAAAGCTGATGCATTTTATAGGATAGACACGTCAGTGCATCTCCTTGGCTTCACATCTTGGGCATTCCTTCCTGAAGTGCCTCTGGGACATCGTGCCAAGTCCATGAAAAAAGCATAATACTGTGAAAGACTCTGCTTGGGAAAGCCAAGTAGCTAGTGAGCAATCATATGAAATAAATTGATGGCACAAGTCCAAATCTTACAGGACAGGTGTCTAATCATACAATTTAAATGTACACACATGCAGAGTATTAATTGGCACCCAAGCTGGCAGTTTCACAAGGGAGGCCAAGAATTTAATCAACCATGGGAAATAAACTAACCTCATGCTTGAGAATTACTGCTACAGAACACGGCTGAAATACAGTGTGTTAGTAAGAAGTAGAAGTGCTGTGTGAGTTGTGTTTGTTCTACAGCAAGTAGCAGCTTTTCTGTCAACAATTTTCAAAGAGCACAAGTCATTAGAACCTAGGGTTTGAGAAACCTCTCCTCTGTTTGCCAAAAACCTCCTGTGCTTCTTCATCTTTGTAAAGTCATTTTTTCAAAAAAGCTCGGATTACTACCCCAGTCAATGAAATAACTATTCAATCCACAAGAATTAGGATCTTGAGCGTCTCACTACTTGCTATTCCCTGCCAAAAGCAGATGACAGTCCTTTAGTACTTCGTCAATGTTGAGGTGGGTAAGAATGTGGATAATTATGAGGCATTCATGTGGTACTTTAACGGGAAAAATATTAATCCCTTACATACATTTCAGCACATTTAAAACATGATTAAATCACTTTTAAGAAAATATATTTTGTGAAAAGGTGAACTATGATCTTATTTCAGAACCCAAGAAAACATTTTACAATATGTAGAACAGCATAGTTCAGAATTTTCACTAAATAATTGTGCAAGATAAAGCTATGGCAGTGTGACAGATTTCCATCCTACGTGCTTTCCTTCCAATTAATACCTGACCACGACACCCAGTCTGGATAGCAATGGACTACCACAGAATAGCTACTTGTGTGCCATAGGACACAAGTGACACTAGTGACAGAAGTCAGTGACAGAAGTCAGGTACAGAACAGTAAAAAGATGTTTTAGTCAGAACATGCTGCTGACTAAAACCTCCGGGGAATGAATTTTGTCTGTCAGTGTGAATTACCTACTAAATATTTTTAATGCTTTTGAAAACAAATATGATGCTGCAGAGTATCAGGTAACATTTTGGAAAAAAAACAGCCCAAACTGCTGCCATATTATCAATCAGTGCATTTTCCTTCAGTAATTTAGAAAAAATTGATTATAGAGCATCAGAATGACCAAAACGACTGAGAAGGCATTCCCTCTATATTTCCCTTAGCAATTCGAGATCAAACAAGATTTATGCTCCTTTTTTCCTCCATAAAATTCATCACCAAATCTAATAGCAAGAGTGAAGTTCTTATGTCAAAATATCTTGTCATTGCTGAGGTAAAAGGGCACATTCTTTGCATCAAGACAGCATGATTCAGCCCAAAACTTACAGGAAAAGTATACAATATGTATGTTGAAGATTAAAGCAGTCTCTAGAGAGATTTGCATTTAAATATTTATTTGAGACTAGCGTTAAAAAAATGGTGCATGCAAATTATTCTCAAATCTCAGCACCAATATATGAAATTGGTGTATTCTGAGTTTTCAGTTCAAACTACTAATTGTGAGTAGACAAGCCTAATTGTCAGCTTTCATTGCTTACTATGTGATCACCACTGAAGATACAGAAGTTCACAAATCATATCAGATTCTTAAAAAATTTCAAAAAATTTAAGAATCTGATGTGATTTGTGAAATTGTGAGTGTTCTATTCTGAGTTTTCATTTCAAACTATTAATTGTGAGTAGACCAAGCCTAATTGTCAGCTTTCATTACATCCTATGTCATCATCATTGAAGACACAGAAGTTCACAAATCACATCAGATTCTTAAATTATTTAAAAGTACAGAATAGTTTTCCCCACTATTTGCTAAAATAGAAATGAAGAAGAATTTACCCCACTAAGGATCGATGCCAAATATGACAAGTATTCATAGTCTACTTTTAAAATGGAGGGAAAGAATAAAGAACAGAGGCACAACAATAACAGCACAGAATGCATCTAAAAGAAAATAGCTTTCAGTTGATGTGCAACTATATGATTATATTCCCACCATCAGTCAAATCCAGCCCCTTCTGCAGATGTTTATTCTTTTCTCTCCTGTTTGGTTATTATGGTTCATTATGTTGAGGGACTAAGCTGATTGAAATGTTCATGGAGATGACTGCAGCAGTAAAATGCGTAAAAGAGAAAAAAAAAAAGCAGGAATGCAGGGAGGGCAGGAGGAGAGGGAGCTTTTTATAACTCAGAAGCACTGATTGCTGCACCAGAAAAAGTGCAAAAGAAAGGGTGGGGGGAGGATAAATACATGGCTTTTTCGAACAATAATAAATCATACGCCATATATAGGCCAAAAATGAAAGAGGCTCTGTGTTCAGATGTAAACTTCTGGCACGACCTGGTTTGTTGTCAGGTTCCCAGACACAAAATAGACACTCTGTTCACTTAGCATGAAGCCCTGCAAGAAGCAGGGAGCTCCAGAGACTCTTGGCTCTTCTCAAGTCTCATTAGGTCTGCATATTAATGACTTGCAGCAATAGAAAGAGGCCCTGTGGCAGCCTCCTCTTCCCCTGGTGCCTGGGTTTCCCATCGTTAAGGGCACAGCGACTACAGCAGCAAGAAAATAGGGGATGTTAACAGAGCAGGCGGGTGAGGCAGCACTGCTGTGACAGTACTGGGTCCCCGGCCCCGGTATCTTATAAGGTGGGGGTTGGGGGAAAAAAAAAAAGGACAACTGACAGTATTTTGTATGACACAGTTGTAGCAAATCTTTATACACGACAGAGCACAAAGGAAGCAAGGGGAAAGACAAAACTGTATTGAACAAAGATGTACCAGACCTGTGGAGGCTGTGGTAGGAAAGAAAGCACAGCATTTGCAGCTAAAATGCAGTGTGAGGGTGAGCATGAATTCTAATGCATAGGCTCCGAACAAACGTTCCTTTCAGAAGCAAACTGACAGTACGAGAGCTAAGACAGCAAGCCCTACATATGGGCATAACACTGCAATGTGTGTATTTCCTAAGTGATTCATAGCCTCTTAAAGCCTTTCTTTCCTCTGTCAAGAAAATGTATTTAATAATACCTTATTAACACGGAGACCACTTGCACTATATGGTGCCTCAATTTGAATTAACAGACAATCCTCCAAAAATGCTGAGGTATTACACATTCAGAGCACCCAATGTGTCTCCACTGATCCTCGGCAAAAAACCCTCACAGTCTGGCTGTCATTCAATCATTGGGTTCATTCTTTCCCTTGGGAACTCCCCCTTCACTTCCCATTACTGTGCCAGCTGAAGTGCCTACTAAACAGAATTGCTTAATGCTTTGAAATTCTCTAAATCTGCCATAGGAAAAAATGTACTATAAAACGTACCAACAACTTTGTTTTAATGTGCAGGAAGTTTTGCTACAGTGAATGGCACAGTATAACACACCAGTTCCCACTCCCAACCAAATGAATAAAATAAACTCTGCCCCGTGACCAAAAGAGGTTCAAAATTGCCTCCTTGCCCAGGTAACTGTGGCAGTAAGCTGACGTAAACCCAGCCTCCCATACAATAAATATGCTCACCTTATTTATGCCTCTCCTGTATTATATTCCTATAAGTAACTGTTCCTTCTAGCCTCCCTACTTAAAGATCCACTATTTCCATTCTCTTATCAGACTTACCAGAGGATTGACCTCGATTAGTGGCATCATGATCACTGTCTCCTTGCTCACTGTCTCCATGACCACTGTCCTTAGAGCTTACTATGTCTGCTTCCTGGAATGCAGAACTAGACACAGAAACATCTTTACATTAGAATAAACATGAAAGAGGAGCTCATAAAACATTCTTCCGCCATCACATGGCCAAACACGGTGCTGCATTCCCCCCCACTCCTGCCTGCTGCACGGCTTCCACGGGGGTGCCCTGCCCACCATAAGCAACGTGAGGAATTTTCAGACCTTGGGAGCCTGGCTGGAAGAGACACCAAGGGTTATCACTCCACCTGGGTTTCATGTAGTTGGTAAAAGTAATTTGGTAGCATTTACTTAAGCTCATTAGCTGAACTTTAGCTCAGTGAGACAGTGTTTTCTGGGAGATCCTACAGAAGCATATTCATAAGTATTTGAAGCACGTTTTAGACTAATACAAACCGAGATTTTGTTCTCTTTTCAGTCAGTTTTGAAACCAGCTTAGAAAAGCTGTAATTCAAACTCATTTAGTGCATCTACATACATTCGACTTCCCACTGCTTTACTACTTTGTTAGATCTGCAGTAAACACATTTCTGCACCCCATTCAGACTTGCTAAAGCATGCACGAGGAAACCGAGGCTAAGCAGCTCCTACCTGTTTACTCGTCGGGGTCTGTCAACTAGATAACTGAGCTCAGCACGCTGATGTTTTGTCTAGGAAAAAAGAAAATATTGGGAGATATTTTAACTCTTGGTATTTCTGTAACCAGCAGCAGAAAATATACAAGGGAGCAGATCACCATATCCACTATAAATGGTAATGCCTAGCTGCAAGTAGGCCTGCAAAATCTGTTTCTAGAATGTAAGGGGGAAAAAACAGCTCTCAGTCACACAGATGGGAAGGCACGAGGGATTTTTTCTGGAGTTTTTTGAGACAAGATTCTGACGTTTTCTCACAGTGCACACTGTTGAGCATCACAAGGACTCCCACAAAAAATTAGCATAACTATTTCTAGAGTTGTGGACTACTTAGATGGTACTGTTTATTGTACCATAAGGGAAAAAAAAATACATTGAGATACCCTCAAGTCATCAAAAAGGCAGCAGAAGCCAAGAATTTTATAGACATTTTGAGGCAAGGTCAGTATTACAAATCAATATTAGAAATTTCACTGCAAAACTTAATGCTTTAGAACATACCATTCAAAACACCTTTGTCAGACTGGACAGCACTCAGGTTTCAGTATGTTAAGAAAGAATGCGAGGTTTTCACTAGCACACAGGCAGAGAGGTACTGAGAATATGTATGGGCTAACCCAGCACAAAATGATTAATGGGGGAGTAATAAGGCACGTTATACGCTTTGATAAAAATTCTCTACACACCAGGTAACACAACACAGGCAACACTGCAGGGGACATTAAGTCTCAGCACATAATTTTACAGAAACTCTTTCTTGCTGCTTTTCTTTGCAAACTTTGGGGTTATAAAGAGCTGTGCAGACAGAGTAAAGAAAAGTCAATTATTAAGCCCTAATCCACAAATTAATTAAAGCTCCTTCTAACTACAGTGATTGTCACAGTCCCAAGGGGGGTTTCCCCCAAAGCCTTACTTGCACTGCAAAGATTTCAGGAAGGCAAAAGACACGGGTTTAAAGTGTTGCTTCAGAACATCCTGTGATTACACCCCACGTCACTTCAGTCTCGTCAAGTGCAGAGATCCTGCAAAGAGCCGTAACCCCCCCCATCTCTCAACCCACAGGCGATCCACTCACAGCTAACGCTGCCTCGGGGCGGGGGTCTCTGCGTCCCGATGCTGCCCAGCCGGGGCCAGATTCCTTCAGAGGCACCGGGGTGGGGGGCTCAGGGGGGACACGCTTGGCTGCAACAGATGCTAAGCCCGAACGGGAGGGAGCCAGCGGGGTGTGTCTGTGTGTGTGTCTCTGCGTGTGTGTGTGTGTATCTACCCGCAATCCCCTCTGAGACCCCCGCCTGTCGCTAAAGCCTCCCGAAGAGGAGAGGGCAAAGAGGGGAGAGACAGCGGAGGGATTAAAGGGGAAAGTAGGACTGGGAATGCAAAACGCCTTTCCCCGCCGGGAGAGGAGGAGCGGTAGCTTCGGGAAAGCAGCCCGGGGCTTACGGAAGGATGCTCAGGGATGACTTGGGGATGAAGTCTCCCGGTGAGGGGGCTGGGGGGGGAGGGGGGATTGGGATGCCGTGGGGTGCCGGTCCTTACCTCGCTGGACAAAATGCTGCCGTTGGAGATGATGTCGGGCTGCTGGTCGGCGTAGCCGGTGACGATGGCCCCACAGGGGTTGTGCTCGGCGTCGGTGCTGCGAGAGGGGCTACAGGGCTTGAGGAACATCAGGTCGGTCTTGGCGGACTCGGGGGTGAGGCAGACTTGGTAGCAGTAGTTCTGGTTGTGGTGGTGGGAGCCGAAGCTGCCCGACTCCTCCACCGGCACCTGTGCCGGGTTGCTCGGCACGTTGGAGCTCTGCACCAGCATGATGTCCGACTTGCTGAGCTTCTTCTTGCGGGCCCGCGCCTGCCGGCTGCAGCAGGGGCAGCAGCAGCAGCAGCCCAGGCAGCAGTCGCTGGCCAGGCAGGTGTAGATATTGAGCTTCTTCTCCTTCTGGCAGCGCACGGCCAGGACGATCATGGCCAGCAGAAAGATGAAGGAGACGGAGCCCAGGGCGATGATGAGGATGAGGGTGAGGTCAAGTGAGTTATCCCCCCCGGAGCGGCTGGGGCGATGCTCGCCGGAGCCACCGCCGCCGCCCCCCGCGCCCGTGCCCGCGGCCGGGCCGCCGCCGCCGCCGGACCTCTCGCCCGCGCCGTCCACCAGCACCACCTCGACGGCGGCAGTGGAGGGGAGCGGCGGCTGCCCGTGGTCGCGCACCTCGATGACCAGCTCGTA